>VFFE01006970.1:1238720-1401775 GCA_008921705.1 Burhinus oedicnemus | reverse complement strand
AACAAAAAAAAACCCAAACAAACAAAAAAACGAAATTGCAAGTCGGGGAAAAAAATTGCAGAAGCCTTTCAATTTGGAAAACAAATTATAATTTATAGAATACACTTTACAAATTGCAGTTCTGGATGTAATTTTCCTTCTTTTACACAAGTTTTAAGTCCTAATTATAAATCCTTTTATAGAGCTACATTTCAGAACACAAGTTATAGATAAATATTTACCTTGGTTTCCATCGCGGTGATCTTGATCTAGATCTTGTCATCTTCTCTCACGTGTTTATGAGTTTCTTCAAGCTGTAAAAATGATACAATTTACTAGCCTGCTAACAGAATCGCACTACAAATTGCAGCAGGGAGGTTTTTTTTAACAAGTTCAGTATTAGATGCTTCAAGGTTGGGGTGAGACATATTTCCAGAATGTTTTCCCTCTAATTCCCATTTTAAGGCAAGTAACTTTTTTCCCAATTGCTGATCTTGGAACACATCTTATTTTCTTTATAAATATTTAAATATTTGACCATTGCTCCCTTTTTTCTCTCTCCATTTTGTAATGCTGTCTATTCACTGTTTTTAAGTGTTAATAATCTCACAAGCAAGATGCAGCAACTGAAAAAATGCTGTAATTGTTAGTATGCATTAAATGTTACAGATGATTAAAATCAAGTTTACAGAGAAAAATGTATTTGCATCGAGTTATATTCTGAACTTCATATATAATGATCTTCACATTTGTAATATACACTGATATTTTTACATGTTTACAAACCTCCTGCAAGCTTTAACTGCTCCATCAAGTCTCAACTGTTGTATCATCACACACTTCATCCAAATAAAACCATGTACAAACGATCACTTTTCATTGTTATACTTAACTTGTTAATAGCCTACTACCTAGACACACATTTAAACATCCAGTGGAGGCACTATGACAGAAGCAACTGCTCCTGAAACCTGGAATTAGCTCTGGGTATCCCTTGTCATTAAAGCTATGGAAGAACAAGAAAAATAGTGCAATCTACCCTTCTTGCTCTTCTTTGCAAAAAGATACTAGAAACTTGGAAAATAATGAAGAAAGGATGCAACTCACCAGTAACGTAACTGGTGAACAGGAATGGAACTGATTAGTCATTATTTAGCAAACACAAGGATTAAAGCAGAGTGAAATTATCAGGTAACTGGTTAAAAGTTGGAATTTGGACCACATGCCCATGTCTACAGCTCTTAATTACCACAAGATGCTGTAAAGGCCAGATATATAAACAGGCATAAAACCAGATCCATCAACAGCTCTGAAATTAATGAGCAACCAGTCACCTGAAACTGGAAGAATACAGCCAGGTCAATGTCACTCTATACATGCTCTGGTATTTTTCTGTAATTATTTGCTCACAGACACTCATGAAGACAGAAAACTAGTCTGGACTGGTCAAGTACAGCCTTTGTGACACTCCCAGTGCTCAAATAATTTCTTTAACTGAGTCTTTTACTTGACCAACTCAAATTGAAAGGGAAAGAAAACCAGCAAGTTTTAAGGCACGCAAGAAACCTGGAGAAGCAGGCACGCACCCATGTGCCTGACCCATTGCCTCGCCAACCCCCTAATTGTTCAAATAAAATATTACCCCTTGCTCTACCTGATTTTTTTTACGATTAGCTCATAGCTAAAACAGCAGTATCTTAGAGAAGAATGTACAGCACGCTTCTAATGTCTACCACCAGAGGCGGACATTAGACAAGCCATCTACTACATTTCAGAGTGATTCTGGAAACATTCACTTCCTGCTCGTTAAGTTGCACCATAAGCTAACCGGACAATTATTTGCAAGACATAGCAACAGCATAGTTCTGGAGAAAACTCTCTTGAATTCATTTTTTAAAAATCTCAAAAGTCTCCTGTTTACCATAAAAGTATTTGCTCTGCAATGAGTCTTTCCACATGACAAGGCATGAAGTTGTGAGAAGTGTTGCAAGAGATAGTGAAGTGAAAACAAACCAACCCCAAAGTACCCCAAAGACAGCATATAATATTTGTTCCCTGAACTTTCAAATATGAAGTTAGCATTGCCTCTTAGATCCTAAAGGCATATATCTGAGGACTGCATAGCACAAATTAACTTCAGGCCCGTTGCTTACTCTAAGATTATATTAGCCAAAATTAAATATGATGCTCCAATGCCAGTACTCCTATTATTTTTCAAAGTAATATTGTGACCAAAACACTTTCCTATTTCTCACCCATAAAAAACAAACGTTACCAAGCTGAACAGTATTTCAGAAACAAAAAACCACATCCACTGGCTAACACATTTCAAAAAGAGGTGAATGTCCCACAAGCTTCAAAGATTCACTACAACCCTCTCTTCTGGTAAACTTTAGAAAGTGACAGTGTTTTTTACATGCCATTCAAATTCTTTCTTTCTATCTTCCCTTCAGTTCTGAACTTTATCCTTCAATTTCGAGTATGTAAGCACCAAAAAGACAAAAGTACCATTAAGCCCCACCCAACCACCATACAGAACTTGATCTGCCAGGATCTCTCACTGCAGACCGATCAAGACAGAAACTGAACATACAAAATGAAAGATTCCTTATTCTTTCAAGACTGGCTGAACAATTGTACTAAAAGCATGAGAAGGACTGTGACAGCATGTTCTAGATCTTGCCTTAGGATAAAGAGGACTACTGTAATTTCCAATGAAGACACTCCTTTTGTTTAGTGGAAAGAAAGCGTTCATTTGTTTCAATGCGTCTCCTAAAAAAGTGACCCACACAATATGATTTCCTCACAGCGAGATTCAAGATGCAATATGCAGCATACAAAGGCAGCAGACACTCGACCCTAATCAAGACTCCCAGTGTAATACCAGAATCACAAATTAATCTATACAGACTTTATATGCATGTTGCTAAATTCAGGTTTAAATCATCTCACCTAGACCAGCAATACGGTTCCGCAAGAAAAGCAAGCTTTTTGTAGGATGGTCCCAGGTAGCAAGCCTGTCTCTAGCAAAATTACTTGAATCAAGTGAAGGCCCTATGGTTCCCGAGTCAGCCATCCAGGTGCTTGTGAAAGACCAGGTCATGTTTGAGCAGAGGTGGCAGGACCTGCTATGCTCTAGATTCTGAACGTCACCAAGTCTTCCTGCTGTACTTTATGGGATGCTGTCACTACGAAAACATGAAGAACTACTTTTTTAGCTAGGAAGCAATATTATCAGGTACATAGTGCTGCTTGTGTTTGTTGTGTTACAACAATAAGTGACTCATTGGAAGAGTTATAAGTAACTGTGCCTAGACAGTTTTTAAATATTAATGGGAACCCCACCTTTTATTTTTCTTTTCCTTGACTTTTGGAATTGAAATCAGACAACTTCCCTTTCGGAGGAAACGGCCTCAAGCCTGCTGCTAGCTCTCCTTTGATTCCACCCTGAGAGATCAGTGCTTTGACAAGCACGAAATTCTTGTAGTATCTATCTACTACAAACCTAAGATCACCATCTTGATAGGAGTAACTTGAAAATTACCAGAAATTGTATGGGATGTGCCAACCTGAACACAGGTTCTTTCAGAAAGTCTATAAGTTTTTAACAACTTGCTCTCCTGAACAGAACAATTGTCAGTCTCCTTGATTTTCTCCAGCATGAAATACAAGAAATCACAAATGACTGCAGTCATCCAGCTGAATGGAGGGGAACTGGAGCTCCTCCTAATGCGAAGAGCCCCACACTAGCAAGCCCCAAATAGCTAAAACCCTGCAGATAGAGCACAGACTACACAGAAATAGTTAACTCTCCTGTAAACAAACCATAAATACATGGACTGCTTTACATGCTTTTTGGGTGCCTCACCAACACTTTGTCTACATCAGATCACAGAAGAAACCCTATGCAGGACATGCAAAGGGCAGGTCAATAGTAGTAGTGCTCACCATCAAGAAGCTGCTCTTCAATTGCCATTTCACCTGTAGTGAAGGGAGATGTAATTCCTCACCCCTTTGTAAGGGATTGCCCAACCACCATTACCTCCCAAATCTTTTAGAGGAGGAAGGGATAAGCAAATCTTCACAGGTTGGGTCATACAGCAGACAGGAGGACAGACAATGACTCTTGCTGCAAAAACTACCCAGCTCACTATTCTCTCACTCCGCCCAAAAAGATAAGGAGCAGCTGCAAGCTTTTCATTGACAGTCCTTCTAGGAGGGGGATCAATTGGAAGCTGCAAGGGACACGCCAAAGCATGTACTGCTGCAGTGTCTGTCAAGAAAGAGAAACCAGGAATTGAGAGTCTCAACACCAAGACAGCCAAGTATTTGACAGAAATACAATCAAATTAAAAGTTCAGCTGCAATCCAGACTTTAAAAAAAAAAAATATCTTGAAGTCTGCAATACAGAAAGCCATTTGCCCTATCCTTAAGTGAAAAGTACACAACTGGCAACTTTTCCAGTAGGTAAGTTAAAATAGCCAATTCAAAGGCTGTCTCATGTGGCTCCCACCCCAAGCAAGACACAAGCCTGGCACGTTCTTGCTCCTTCAGCTTCCAGGCAAATCTTAACACCTCCACCAGTAAATGTCCAGGAAGGAACATAAGAACAGAGAAACATCTCCCAGCAAACCAGCCTGAACGTTTCTGAACCTGCAACAGGACTTCACATCTCCTTAAGCCAATGCTGGCTTGGTACCATCCCAGTGCTGCACTAGGCCACGCATACACCCATTTCTCCCCAATTTTTCTACTAAACACCTTTAACTTCAAAACCACAGCTCCCAGCTGGCACCTTCATCCACCACCCCCAACCCTGCAGGGGCCAGAGGAAGATGTCACGAAGCATGCAGCACAGCCCTGCCCCATGCTCCAGCATCACTGCCCCAGCACCAGAGAGGTGCCTGGAGCCGAGTTACAGCTCTGCCAGCCCAGGGAGGTGACTCCCAACTCAAGGCACATCGTCTCAGGGCAGGACGTACGTGACAGGTTTGAAAACTATAAGCTAGAACCGCTGTTTAAGTCAAGGACACACACACCCCAGCTGAGGGACTTCTAAACCACTCCCTCTTTTAGACAACACAGCAGGTAACAGATCAATGCAAATGACTGAGATCCGAATTTCCATCCTCAGTTTCCTCACGGCTCTCCAATACTGAATGAGTGCTCTTTTTTGATTACAGACCCCTTCTCCTGCACTTTTGTCACTCTCGGAGCACCTTCCACATCTCCAAGGTTATGCTTTGAATCCCCAAAATATTTTGTAGCAGGTCTGGTGGCACCACCCCCAGGTCACTGCAGCCTCACAGCCTAAATCCTCACCACCAACATCACCAGGGAGATGACAGGGCTATTCCTTCCCCCCTGCTCCTTCATTCTTCCTTTTTGTTGCCATGCTATATTTACCAAATTTCCTGATCTGGTCCAAAGCATCTCCCCAGGCAGCTGTGGCAGCACGGCTGGGAACCGTGGGCAGTGATGGCAGGAGGCAGCACCATGAGCCCGCGCTCCTGCCAAATGTGCCATGACCCAAGGAGCACAGCGAGCTCCGATGCTCCTGTTCCTCTACTGAGAGCCAGGGCCTCCCCAGCACCAGCAGCACTCCTCTGGCCTCCCAAAACCGCAGCCACTGCGGCTTTAAGGAACCTTTTGTCCTCCGTCTCAGCTTCATGCTTTTTCTTCGGCACAAGCTGGGGAAGGCAGGCTTTACACAGGTTGTATCCCAAATACCAAAGGTCATTAACAGACAACCAGGCCTCATGCTAGCGAGGTAACCGTCCCACGCAGGGGCAGCATGCAGACATCACTCTCCTCTGCTTGCTAAGCAGAATTAGATAGATATAGATATAAAAATTATTGTTCCCCCTTACACTCACAGTAGGATGAAGATCTACTACAGAAAGTACAGGCCTAGCTGGAATACACAGTATTTCTTAATGGATCACTAAACAAATTTTAAGTAATTCCTAGGGATTCATAGAAAGTACACCCCTGCCTCTGTGCATTTGAGCAAAAGAATAAAAATAACTGAGTGGATCTACTGAGCATGTAACTTGAGCTCAGCGTGCTCTCATTTAAAACCAACCCATTTAATGACACTGATTAGCAGGCGATGCCTCACCTTTGCAAAAAAACAGATTACAATGCCAACTTGGAAAGACTGAGCAGGATAAATCTGTATCACATAATAAATTAGGTATTTCACTCAACCAACCACTTTTTTTTTTTTTTTTACACAAAGAAAGCACAACCCATAAACATACTTGTGTGCCATTTCTATAATGCATTGAACTAGAGGCTTTTAACACCTGTCTGTTACAGAGCCTTAAATGTCACAGCACCATCCCCAGCCGCTTCTGCCTACCAGTTTCTAAGAGGACGCCAGAAGTGCATTAAATCCGCTCCTGTCATAGTCCCAGACACAAACCACAACAACTTCCTGCCTACTGAAAGCTCTCCAACATGTTCAAACTGTAATGGAGACCTTTGTTTTTTCACCTTAAGTCACAAAAACACCAGAAAACCAGAAGAAACCCCTTATTTATTCAGAATCAGCAGCGCTGCCAGGAGGCTGGGAAGTCCGGGCTGCCTTTCCCAGCCACACTGGAGAAATGAGCCCTTGCCGGAAGACTCCCAGCACATTTCCTCCCTTCCCTGCAGACAGCAAGCGCCTGCTGCCATCTGAGAGGAAAAGCAAACCTAACTGCGTGCAACCACGTCGCTCGCCAGCTTGCTGCGACACCGACCCGGCCTACGATACCTCCTGACAGGTGAACACCCACAAGGCAAGACTACACCGAAATCAAGCCCATCTCATCACAGCGCAGGCGGAGAGAGAGTTGGTTTGATCACTCTTACAAAAGACGTGGCAGAAATACCAGTTATTTTGCTGAAGGCAGATGTGGAGGAGTGCATGGACACTCATTAAGACAGACAGCTGTTTATCAGGGTAACAGGGTGTGCCTCTAAAGAAAGTTAATTAATTTCAGCTCACCTCATCAACACCAATATTAAAAAAAAAAAAAAAACAACCAGAAAAAAGTCCTCATAGCTTCTGATGAGTTCTTCATAGTGGAAAGATGAAAACAAGGGGAAAGACTTAGTCATCCGTGTTCTCTGCCCCTCTCTGCCCAGCCCTGTGTCTCACAGCCTGCCACAACGTGGCTTCTGTCACCAGAGATCCTTCCATGCCTTTTGCATATTTCTTCCCCTCCCTTCCTGGCATCCTCTTCCATGCTCTTCCTCCAGCAGTCCACACCCAGCAAAACTTTCACAGAAGATTCACTTTTCCTTGAGGCCCACAAACACACAAGGTAAGCAGGTAATTAAAATCTCCCAGCAATTTGAGTAGCCTTTGTTTTAAACCCTGGTAATTCAGAAACGTAAACTATATTTACAAGTGACTTGGGGCATGTAAGAATTGCAATAAAAAGTAGGTGTTGCTGTTCTGGATGGAGCTGAGCCAAGTAAGGAGACTGCTATCACTGATTCCTCCCGAAACATTACTGCCCCCTCAGACGTGTATTAATAATTATGCATAATCAACTAAACCAACCAAAGTATTGGAAAACACAGATTTAGTCAAATCAGCACCAACTCATCTTGCTTTGGTTTGATTCAATCCTGAAAATATTTTAAGCTAAACCAAAGGCACACTGGAACTAAGATATGACTGCTATACAAAACCTGTACTGCTTTAAGTCATGATAAACACACTAACCGGTGTAAATCTGTGTGCAGCCACATACACTTTACTAGGAACAGGGACTGCTGGTATTTACGCCTTGCTCGTGTCTGAGGAAAATGCTTTCCTTACAGTAACAGAGCGCAGCAACCTCAGCTCTGCCCTGCTGCTCGTCCAGCGGGATCACAGCAACATGGGTTTTCTGGAACCGCCAAGACACGGCGGGCACGGCGCTGACAGCCCCTACGGCATCTCTTGTCACCCCTGCCCCGAGCTTTGCTCCTGGCCCTCCCAAACCTCGCTGAACACATGAGCTACATGCATCGGACCGCAAAACACACAGGCATTAGTTCCAGCGTGTCTTTGATTTAGCTTAATATATTTTCAGGATTGAGACAAACCAAAGCAAGGTGAATTGGTGCTGATTTGACCAAATCTGCGTTTTCCAATACTTCTTCAGTTGGTTTAGTTGACTATGCATAATTATTCATAATCAACTAAGAGAGAGGTGGGTGTCGGATGCCGCTGCTCCAGGCCACCCAGGCATTAGCAGCTCCAAGGTGGGTTCAGCAGAATCCCTGCTGACCTCCTGTCCCGGCAGCACCCGCTGCCGCCGGCCAACACCTCCCGGGGTCAACGCGGGGAACACAAGCGGCGCCTCCCACACACCAACCCACCGCCTCCCCCGGGTCGGGCCGGCCCTCCGGTGGGCGCAGAGGGAGGCGGTGAAGCCTCCAGGGCCCGGCCCGGCCCGCTCCTTCCCGGCCGCCGCGGGGGCGGGGGGGGGCCCGATCAGGGACAATGATCGCCGTCCCCGGGCCCCGAGCACCCGGCTCCCTCTCCGCCTCACCCTGCCCGCGGCACCGGCCAGGCCCCCGCCCCGCTCTCCCCCCACACCGGGCCTGACCAGGCCCCGCCAAGGCCATGGGGCTGCCGCCGGCCCCCGCACTCACCGCCAGCGGGGCCGTTTCCGCCGCCGCTCCTCCGGCCGCCGCCCGCTCCGCCCCGAGCAGGTGCCCGGCGAGGAGGCGGGGCGGGTCCCGGCGGGCCGCGCCGGCCGCAGCTGCTCCCCACGGGCGCGGCGGAGAGAAAGGGCGGGCGGAGGGCGGGAGCCCCGGAAGAGGAGGGGCGGGCGGGGCCGGGCGGCGGCAGCACCTCCCCCTCCCCCGCCCCTGGAGGCGGCTCCGCGGCCTCCCGCCCCGGTGCCGCCTGTCCGCCCTTGGCTGCCGTGCGGCCGCCCGGGCTGGCCGCTCTCGGAGGGAGGCGCCGGGAAGCTCCGTGCCGGCCACTCGTTGCTCGGCCGCGGCAGCGCAGAGGGGACAGGGTGCCCCAGCCCTTGCCGGGGGGTGTTCGGAGCTCCGAGGAGCCCCTTAGCTGGGAAGCCCCGTGAATAGCAGACCCCACCCGTGACACGTCCCGCCCGGCCCCATCGCGAGCCTCGGGGAGCGGCTGCTGGCTCCCGCGGGGGGCCGAGGGCGGCCGGAGCGGGGCAGGCCCGGAGCGCCGGGGTTTGCCGGGGAGGCAGCACGGCCGCGGTCCCAGCGGTCTGGGGCAGGACCAGACGCCTCCCCGAGGCCTTGCGGTCCGGCCCGACAGCGAAGCCGTCCCCTGCGGTGCGGGCGGTGAGGCCGCGCACCGCCCGGGCAGGCGCGGCCTCGGTGCTGCCCGCCGGCCGGCAGGTGAGGCGGCCACGGCATTACCTTGTCAGGGGATGCTGCTGCCAGGCCCGAGGCGCCTCTAGCAGGGCTCGAGTGGGTTTTTCCAAGGCTTTTTTCAAGTTCCTGGAGTGCCCGTCCGAGTGTGTCCTGCGGCACCGCAGCGCTCTCCTTCCCTGGGCGACGGGATGGATCCCGGGGGTGTGAACGCTCCTTCCCAGGCGGCCGGGATGCGCTGCCCTGACGGTCGGTCGCTCACGATACCCACAGGCCGAATGGGTTCGGCGTTTGAGTGAGCGAGTTTTCTCTTCAGGAGCTGTAAGCAGCAGGAGCACACACCGACACGTCCTGAAGCCCTTTCGAAGCAGAGTATCTTTTTTTTTTTTTTTTTTTTTAATGGTAGAAAACCACTGAGAAATAGATTTAAAGATCATGCAAAACCACATGCAAAGGAGTCACTGGCGCTACCTAGGTTACGGTAGGCATCTGAGGCAGCTGGTGAAGGATGGTGAATGCTAGTTCAGTGCGTTGTCAGATCAACTCATGAATATAAATTTGATTCGGATCAGATGCAGGCACACGCTTTTGTTTTAGCCCAAGCACAGAATTAATGTTGGGTTTGTGTTTTTACAGTAGCTGCAGGAAGATGGGCGATACCTGATACGGCATCGTTAGAGCAGCACAGGCAGACGATATCTGATCTGGTATAAAGCTTGCCAAAACCAAGTTAGCCTGTCAACATTTTTTTAAAACCAATTAATTTAAGCCCAAGAAAGAGCCAGAGTCAGCACTCTCTGATATGTAGACTTGACATTTTTGACCCAGCTGAGAGCCATAGTGCTGCATTTCCTCTGTCATCAAACCGTGGCCTAACAGGGGGAAGTTAGATGTTTATATCTACCGGATAAAGAGTGGAGAGGAAGGGTTGCCTACTGTTGGTACCTTAATTAGATGTACTTCAAAGAAGTGGTCTCAGTTCCCTTATGTCCCCATGCCAGCGTGGGCTGCCCACTTTGGCTATCCTTCGAAATTTTAGCTGCTGACATCTTCTTGCTCTCCTTTTATAGGACTGATCTCTTAGCAGAGCGTTATCTTCTGATCTCCACCTTCTCAACCTTGGCAGAGTTGCTGTAGGTGGGACCGAGGGGACCCTCTTTACAGCTGTAAATCTGGTTGCTGTCTTTGAGTTTCCGCAGGATCCTGCTGGGTTCCTTAGCCCCTTTTAGACTAGCTCAAACACGAGGAGGAAACCAGCGTGGTTGCCTTACAAAATAATTTCCTGCGTCTTCACAGAAACACTTGGACATTTTCATAAGAGAAACCTATAGAAGTGTAAGATTATTTTTAAATTTAGTAGTAGTGTCTTCCCAATTAAAAGGGACTGCAAAAGATTCACTGAACTATATGGCATAGAAACGCAGTGGCAAGCTGCTCTAAACAATGTTTTCTTCCTCTTCACTCTGTTGATATTTTCATTAATAGGAGATCGGGGTGAGATCTGGGCAGAGCAAGCTTTAGATGGAGCAAGCGAGACTGAAGCGGGGAGATGCCGTTAACCTGCACTTTCCCAAAGAAACCTGGGCCAGCCAGGGGGGGCTCGACCAGATAATGGGCAGTACCAGTTTGGCAGACCTCATAACAATACGCGGGATAATCACTGTGTAGGCAGCTATGGTTTCATTTGCAAGAATAGGAAAATCAAACGAACAGAGAAAAGATTCGGTTTTATTCCCTGCTTCGGCTGGTGTAGTGGTTTGCCCGTTGTCTGCGTGTAGGGGGGGCTAGCGCTGCCCCATAACTTAAAATTAAGCAGACACCTCACTTGAAGCAAAAACTAGTCCAAAGCACTAAGTACAGACAACCCACCTTTATGTGCATATGATAAACTTCTACATTACATAAACTAAACTATTAAACTTCATTATTAACCTATTTACTTGAGTCCACCTCAGATGGTCTTGATCCAATATACGTTTATCCTGATGGATAACAGGATGGATACTATCCTGGTGGATACTAAGTACACGTGAGTCTCAATGGTTGGGACCGTGTAGTCTAAGAAAACAAGAACTTAAACACACTTTACAAATTAAATTAGTATTCAAAGCAGTGTCTATTAGTAGTTCCACAGCGTCATTATTCTCCATCTCTGAGTTGTGAAGGCTATTCTATTGCACAAGACTTGGCAATAACTGCTTATTAAGACTAATTATTTTAATCTATTTCCATGTTTTTTTCTAATTACGTATCATTAGAATAGAGAATAGCTTTCATATTCCTTTAATGTTTAATTTAGTAAACATTCCCCTTTGGAAAGAGCACGGCTGCGGTTTGCATGCTAACTACTTGGAAATGATGCATAGAAGTCACCTAGAATTCAAAGGCAGAAACTAGCTCTCGATAGCAGACAGATCCTGCATATCTATCTGTTCTTTCAAGGAGGCATTTTGTTTTCCACATAAACCATTACTGTCAGAGCTGAACTTCGCTGAACCACGTTAAGTTAATTTTTAATTTTTTTTAATTAAAAAAAGTGGAAATAAAACTTTCCTTGATCCCTGGCAAGGTCAGGCACAGAAGCAGGCAGAGCAAGGGAGCCCGAGCTGGGCTGGGGAGCGCTGCTTGGGCTTTCCCACACCGCCAGGCTCACCACCACAGCAGCAGCTGCTGCTGAATGCCCGTTCTCCGCTGAGGTGGACCAGATAAATGAAATCAAAAGCTTCTTGTAGGGAGTGAGTTACCTTGGTTGTCATACATCATACATTTTGGTGTCTGCAGACAGAGCCCGTGAATGGGAATGCTTACAGGGGAAAAAGCACGCCGGAGCAGTGAGAGAGGGTCTGGTGGAGCCAACATCTGCAAAGGCAAGATCCACCATCAAGATTACCTGCTGTCCAAGGGTAATCACAGTTTTACCAGCCAACTTCTCATAACATCTAAAGGAAAACATTTCGTTTGTACTTCGCTACCTTATTACACCTCCTGATAAGACTTGCCAGGCTTCATTAACTTTGATCTCTGCTTTTGGAGGAGTTTCACATTTATGCTTTCTTCTTCCACTTCTCACCCACCTCTACCCCTTAGCGCAACCAGGCATTTTTTTCTTCGAGTTTTATCAAAATACTTTCACCAAACCACAAAGCATGTCTCCTGTCTTGAAATGAGAGTAAGCTGCCTAATTCTTTGCAGGCACACTGCTCATTAGCTTCTTCTGGTAATAATAAAAAAAATATTTCTATCATTCAGTGGAACAAAGTTAGCTGAACCTCTAAGTCCCCAGCAAATGAGCGTCAGCTTTTTCTCTTACTTTATAGAAGATGAAATACTGGTGTTTAGGTCAGCTCCTGAGGTTACTTGTCAAAATAACTTTAAATATCTAACACCTCATCTAGACAAGGCAAGAATTTGGTCCAAAATAAAGCAAAAAACCCAAAACAAGTTACATCGTAAGAACTTTTTTTGACAGCTTTCTGTGGAACTGTGGTATTTTTTTTTCAGCCTAGGCTCAGAGCAACTGATAACGCTTCTCTCCTTAATTGAGGAAATAAGTCCTACATTATTTAGCTTTGAAATTTAAGGAAAGCTGTAAAATAATAGTTTAATTAAAACCCGAAGGAATGTGAGAGGACGACTGACTGCGTGACTTGGCTCCAGCAGTATCACCAAATTACTCTTTAAAAAGAGCCTTCAGTGAGGCCGGGCTCTCGTGATGTAATGATGCCCGTAATGTTTTATTTATGAGGTTATCATGACTTTCCTGTAACAACATGTGAAAATGCGCTGTTGCCGCTAGGCGTACGGCCCGTGTAAACTCGGTAGGATTTTGGCAACATACCAGTGCAAACAATCTCAGTGTATGAATTAACACCAACGTGTGACATAAATACAGTAACAGGATTTTAAAAGCAGAGGCTTTGAACCAGGCTTTTCACCCAAAAGCCACAGCAGATGAATTTGAGGAGGAAGGCAGAGGCGCAGAAAGGCTCCGTTCCTTCGCCCGTGCAAGAGCCTGGTCTCGGAAAGGTGACAGAAGGAGAAATTGCAGTGAAACAGCAGGATGGGAAGTCCGAGGAGGGATCAAGTTTCAAAATGTCCATCTTGCCAGGACGTTGTGGGCATGACTGATACCAATTTGTCTTAGGAATTTTAATAGTAATTACTATTAATTGTAGTAATGTAGTAAATGTAATGTAGTAAACACGTGCAAAGTATCTTAGCATTCTTCAGTGACTGTTACCTTCACCCATCCTGCTTCCTCTCCCTCATTCCATCAACTCATTTATTTGCTAAATCCACCAGCAGTTTTATTTGCTACAGGACACTTTCTGCTCTAAAAACCAGCACTGGCCCAAGAACATCCGCATAAATTAACCTTGTAAAAACGTAGGTTAGGAATGCAAATGTTTCTTGCCAAAAAGGAAAGAAATTCTGACCCAGTCTTCACCTGGGGAAGTTTTAGCCATTTCTGACCAGGATTATACTACTTGCCCGTGCCAGTGGTGCTTCACTGCTGTCCTCGACACACTACTGCAGATATTCAGTCTCCAAGAGACTCCTCAGATTTCTTGCTTCTCTGCCAGCTGTGGCGTGGGCAGTCTCTGTCCAGGAACTGAGATAACAAACTTATTCCAGCAGGCAACCACCAGAATTTGTATTCTCTTGGATTTGGGTATTTGAACTGATAAGAGGTTTAAGAAAAGAAAAAGAAGAAAAAGGAAAGAGTGAAAACTGTTCTTGAGATCTCACACCAGGAAAATTAGGAATAACGCCATAGAATTTATTGGTATAAACCCCCACAGCACTGCATATTTAAGGTGCTAATAATGATATTTCAACAATGTTGTCACATGTATTTTAAAAGAGAGAAGTTATTCTGAAAAGGGATGTGTGAACATAATGTTAATATGGCATTACAGATATTGCCCTGATCCTGCTTACTGTGCTGTTCATGTATTGAATTTGGTGAGAGTGGCTGGTATTTCTAGAAAAAAATGAGGAAATACTGTCAGAATAATTTCCCTGGTTGTGAACATCTCTCGCACCCATTAATTTTTTTCTCCAGCTATGTAATTTGATGTTTTTGGGTCCATTCCTGTACAACATTAATCACCTGCAAGTGCCATTGACTTCAAGTTCTTCCTTTTAGACACAGCAAGAAGATAAGGGCAATAATGCAAAGCTTCTGGTTTGAGCTATTCACGCAACTATTTTAAAAACTTACTCTTAGAGCAACAACTTCATAGATCACGCAGCACATTGCCTGCCATTTCCTTCTAGCCATTGAGTTTTTCCTGCATCGTAGTTGTTTTTTCTCTGGAAATCATTAAGGCTTGATTTCAGCAGGGATACACATCTATTTTTGTAAAGCTCCCAAGTGAACACCGCACGCTAGTTTCCAGAGCATTTATTTTGATCCTGCAAATTGCAGGCCTCAGGTAATCGTCAAACCCACTACTTAAAAACATTACTACCTCAGTCTTGAATCATTAGAAATGCTATGAAACGTATACAAGCTGGAGAACAAACAAGGCAACCGAGAAGAAAACAAGTGTCAAGAATTATTCTGGTGGTCAAGAAATCGTTTTCTTATACTTTATGTAATTACTTTAAAAGCTTGAACATCCTTTCTCTTGGTGTTTCTGCCTGCAATTTTACGCAAGCTTTTACGCTTAACGTGTTGCTTCAACAGACAAGTTAAATTGGCCAACTGAGTGAATAGCATCACCTACTCTTCAGCTGTAGGAGATCGTAAGGATAAGATAAATGATGGGATAAAAAAGTGGGGGAAAGACGAACATTGTGGCTCATGGTGTTCTGGACTGATATATTGCCACTAACAGCAATAACAAAAATGTATCTGAGTTTCTTAAGGTTGCTATTATTTTTAAGTGTACGTATTCTGGAGAGATTGAATGAATTTTAAAACAGTTTTTCCTCAGATTAAGAAGAAAATCCAGAGAAAATTGCATTCAGTAATAATATGCATTATATTTTCCAGATTTTAGCATAGTGGCCCAGCAGTAATAAGCTTTTCAGAATTTAATATTGATACTGAAAACTAACATCCCCCAATATCAGGCAACTGCCATTTAAGTGTATTTGTGCACACCTACACAGCAGCAGCATAGGTGAATGACCACTCTCCACGTCATTTTTGGAGGCCACCAACAGCTTGAACAACATTGTTCTAAAACGAGAGCAAATGAAGAGAGTTTTCCAGTCTCTACCTTGTTCTTGCATAGGGAGGGAGAGGGGAGGAGCAAGGAAGAAGTTCCGCAGGTCACTCCAGCAGGAGAAGGAGCAGCATATCCCCACTGATCTGCTTGTGCCGCAGTGTCCCTCTTGTGCAGGATACGGAACGTGCCTTAGAGCAAACAAGCAGCAGACCTCACAGAGTAAACAGTTTTCAGCTTTTGAATATTAAACTGTTTACATTCTAATACAGGGAAGTGACCACAGTTTAAACCTTTATGGGAAGGATGTCTTCTACTAGGGTTTCCAGGCTGCCTTGCAGCGCTGATGCCCCACAGAGGTGTCCTGGGATCCCGGGCTCCTCTGACCAGTCGTGACTGATGCTGCAGACAGCCACAGCGCTACCTCGGGCACGTGGGGCTGCGGAGTAGTAAGAGGTGCAGTGCCACACTGCCCACGTCTGAAATACAAGCCGGGTGGTGGCAGGGGCGCCTGAGCTGTATATGCTGGCGAGGCTGGGACCATGGTGGGGTGGGAAGCAGGGGGAGGTGCTGCTCTCTCTTTGAGCGGTGGCAGTGGGGAGATCCCCACCCCACCAGCCGGAGCAGCAGTCTGTGCTACTTCTGCTGCTTTCTCCACACGTGTAATTTGTACAATTACAGGAGAGCAGATGATTTCCCCCCCCCGTCCCGTCCCCCCCCGCCCTTCTACCTCTTCATCACTAGACGAAAATGCAGCCTGGGGGTCCAGATCCACCCCTCAGTGATGTCATTTTGTTTTGAAATGAACTCGCTGAGGAGCCACGAGGTCTGCTCAGGACCTTTGCTGGGGCCTGAGACAAGCTTTGGGTGTCATTTCCCAGGGCAACACCACACAAAGTGCTGAACCTAATCAGAGAGCTACCAGGATGCCCAATGACCTCACAGCTAGTATTTATTTATGTAGTTATACTAGTTATTGAAAATAAATCTGGGAAAGGACAGTAGCACTGTCCGATTCTTCTTGGTGTGTTGAAGATCACTTTATAAAAGTAATCTGAAAAAAAAATTTCCATTCATCCATTTATAAATCCATTTATAAAAATCCATTGAAGGATCTCTGCTCTACTCTTTTTCTTTTTTTGTTGCTGCTTCTCACAGCTTGATTCTCAAGTACTTTACAGCAGAAAAGCTCTCCCAAGGACTTGTGTGAATCACTAGTGATCCTTCACCACAGTTTCAAGACCACTGACAAATTAAAAGTAAAGCTCATTGTGCAGACTTAAATCACAGCAGCAAACACTGGTATGGCATTGGTATGAATAAGTTACATCACCAAAAGCAAAAAATAGAAGCAATTTAATCCCTCAGCTAGCAGTACTTGCTCCAGATAGTCAAATATTCAAAGTTACATCTGAAAGCAAATATAAAGCAAAATATGCAGTACCTTTCTTCTTGAATACTCACTTGTCATGCTTCCTTTAATCTTAGTAAATAATTGAGTGGGCAAATCACATGAAGGACTCAAGAGTTAGTAAGAGTGATATGAACTGTCACCGTGGAAAGTATTAATATAATTCATAATAAAAGTAAATTCTCTCATTTTTAATTTTGACTGAAGTTAAGATTTAAAAAAAAAAAAAATTAAAAATTGTAGAATGTTCCCCCCTCAGCATTTCACTAGAAAACTAAGAGCAGCTCCAGGCTGGCCTCTTTCTAAGCAGCAGTACGTGCGTTCAGCATTTATGTTACAGGTACCCTTATAGAACAGCTCTTGCACGCTCAACAGAACAGTGTCCACCAGCCACAGCTCCCAAGTTTTCTCTTCCTTGTTTTCTTTGCCAAGTATTACCCCAGAGAGCAGAAACTGCTGCAAACTGGCTTGTATACTGTCAGGGCAACCTGGATGCCAGAGTTTGGAAGCCCTCACCTTACGGCTCTTCTGCCACCAGTCTGCATTTCTTCTGTGTTTGGCAAGACCTCAGAAAGCAAATTAGTATATGGCAAAGGAAACAAGGGTGAAATGTTTTGAGGCTCTGACAACCGCTCCTTCGTTATTGCACTCTCCTTCAGAAAACACCTCAGAACAAATTAACATACATGTATTTTTATATTAGTCATATTTTTTTCTGGAAGTAAAAAAAGCTAAGAAACAAGTTAGATTCATAAATGAAAATGTATTTCACCTTTATACATGCTATACAGGTCATGCAAATACAGAAATCTACAGGTTATACAATGACACCATAATAAAATATAATGTGACATTTGTCAAACACAATGTATCACAGCAAAACAAACTGGTTTTGTTTGTTTAGTATTTAGGAAATAGATGAAGGACTAATTTGGAAGACAGTACCATGCTACAGCTTACTGCACAGTCAAAAGAAAGTGTTTCTCTGAAGTACACTAACATAAATAGAGCTGGATTGTTGTAGGTATGATTTCTTTATACATCGCACATAATGTCATTGGTTACTTTCCCGTTGCTGGCTTTAAAGAGTGCAAGAACGGGGCTACAACTGAGCTCAAGCTACGCTGTGAACTCCCTCACATGTGAAAAAACCAAACAAAAAAGCAAAACACCCCTCACCCCACCCCCCCAAGTTTTCACTTCTTTTGTGTTAGTGTCCAAAGAGAGCTGTATTTATAATTTATTCTTATAAGGAACTGGACAAAAGTGTCCTCAAAGCAGCACATGATGTAGCTGAAAGTTATCATAGTTCACCAACAGAAATAAAGTTAACACTGTATGGCACATAATGTCTAGGCATTATACATCTTGATGTGAATTTTTCCATACAGATGCTTAGAGAATGTTCAGAGGTCTAGCAGTGCTCCCTGTGTGTGTCTCAGCCTTTGTATTTCTGCTGCAACATTCGCATATTGTTTTGCTGCTGACTAAATCTTGTTTTGTTGAGTCTACAGGAAGACAAAATACTTCTCCACATGACAGAAAGCCTGCTGGTATTAATCAAGTGACTGCATCTTCAAAGATTAACGTGTTATCTCCCCCCCCGACCACTCACTTGGATCTACTACAGCTATACTATATAGATATATATATATTACGGGATTATACTAGGCGTTTTGCCTACTTTGTTTACAGGTGTTACACAAGTATGTTTTTAAACACACAACTGATAGTTGCTCCCAGGCTAAATAATATTAACCAGTAAGTGCCACTAATGATTGAAAGTGTCAACATAACCAAAACAGAATAGCTCCCACACTCCACAGTCAGTAAGAAGGCTCTTTTGATTCCAGCAGCTGTATATTTTTCAAGCCTCTTCAGCTGTATTTTTGAATTATACACCTGTATAAAAGTTGCCAATAACTCCATATTAAAGACCAAAAAAAAAAAAAAAAAAGATAGGCACAAAACTAAAGTACAGAATCTTATTTCATTTCAATGCACTGTGGGCAAACCTCGTCATTATTTACAGGAAAAAGATGTCTAAACAGATGTATGATAAACCTTAAGGAAGAATCATTTCAAAATAAAATGCACAGGTAAAAATCACAGTGAAGTGTTGAGATGAATTTTAAATTAAAAGAAGAAATAAGTGCTTTATTAGCAGCTAAAGCTCAGATTCGACTGCACACTCAGTCTTCCCTGAAACCATTGAGGCTCTAGATCACTGCTTTCTGCCAAAGCAGATGGTTATTCAACATATTTCCTGGGAAGACAGTTATATTCAAGCTCTGATTATTTGAAATCCAGTGTTCAAGGACTGCAGAAGCTTTTTCAAGTGACAAGCTCGTATTTTACTGCCGGTAGCATCACAGGGATATATATCCTCCACAAATAGCTACCTCTGTCAATTAAAAAAAGAGAGAGAAGAATATCGAGTCAGCTATGCAAGTTAGATGACCTCAGTTTTGTAATTTAGAATACACTCTTTCAAAAAAATTCAACTGTGGCATCGTACTTAGAAACTGTTACTAAAGCCTACTATGCTTTTTTCATGTTTTTTGCAGGCTTTCCAGGATAAGTGATTCTACACCGTGCTGCAAGTATTTACAGCAGTGGAAAAGAGTAAGCAGCAACAATAATTACCATTTTGTAGGCTGGCCCCACTTTTAACTGTTTTCTTCATGCAAACAGGCTCCAAAGACTTATACGAAAGGTATTCTATTAATGAAGAAAAAAAGCAACTCTTCTCACTATATTCTGAATGGATAAAGGAAATGTTTCCATTTACCAGATACTTCCAGTTGCTATGATACACTCAGTTTGCATATGATGCCAATTTACAAAGAGCTGCAAATACGAGAGATTATGCTAAATTTAAATATCTAGGAGACCAGCTTTCTTCCTCTCCACATATGCTGTTTACAACTGCTATATTTTTCTGGGAAGCTCATAAGCAATCACAGCAATTTATCATATCTGAGATGTTTATCACAATACTGTACCTTTATCTGTTCTGCTGAAAAGCGAGGTTGTCAACAAATAGAATTAAGTGTATTTTCCTGTCCTGGACTGTTAAATCCCTCAATTAAGTTTTTGTTACAGTCATCTAGGCTAATGGTATCACTGGACATCTTGGAGTACGTAGCTTGGCCTGTGAAATCCAAAAGATCTTCAAGAGCCTTGGCATTACTTGTCCCATTTTGGTCCAAAGAGACACCGGGCATGAGTTCGTTCATCGGTGAATATTCGGGGATAGAGATAAGTTCTTCTTTTGAAACTGGGCTATACAAAAGATAAATGAAAGGAAGATGCAAAGTAAGAGGTGTGTAACTCTTCATTAAGCAACAACCAAATTAATCTCCTGACTCTCCAAAAGCTACGACTTAAGGCCAGCTGCAGCAAGCCTCTACCCAGAATACATCCCAATCCAAACAAAAAGCGGTTACCCTGTTCATGATGGAAGGTCATATCTAATCCATGTTCCTTAAAGTCTGTGGTAGCTGTGTGATGGGAACACTCATCTCCTAAAACACACATTTCTGGTAGTTTACTGCCAACTCATTATTTCAGTTCCTGCACCATTCCCTTACTTAAATGTTTATTGCATCTTGCAAATTCTTGTCCTGACCCTGCAAACATTTATCTAAAGCACTCATGCTTCACAACTTAAATAAAAAGTTATTTCTTACGACCTTACAATATACTTCAGACGTCAAAAAACCTAGAATTTGATTTAAGAATTGCTGCTACCAGCTGATGCTTTGCCAAGGCTGGTAAGGCTAGTGCATTTCAGTTTGGAGAAGAGAAGGCAGAGGAAGGATTTCACAAGGATTTCTAAAACCATGAAGGAGTGGTCGGTAAGTTGAGGGCAAAACTATTGTGCATCAAATCTTGCAACACAAAACCTAGGAGATGCGCAATGACACTAGTAAGAGACTGGGTTTAACACATATCAAAGAATGCAATTTACCTAGTGAGACTGTACTGTGGAACTTGATGCCAGACGAGGTCCTGCATGCAAACATTATCAGCAGGTTGAAAAAGGAGTTGGATAAACTCATAGGCAACAGGTCCATCAGTGGATATTTCCAAGGGCAAGGCAGAGTTGTGCCCTCTAACATCCCTAATGTAACACTTCTGTGTGGTCTCAGATTGCAGAAAGTGGGGAGCTCAGGTGCTCTCCCTTATTAGTTTTTCTTATTGATACTCTCTGAGACCAAATAATGGGCTAGATGGACTTCTGGTCTGTCCCAGTAGGGCATTTCTTACGTATTTATACAGATTTACTGGAAATACTGAAACAGTATGAGAGGTTAAGTTGGCTTGCCAATTAAGGAAGCACCGTATAAAAATTCCATGTTTAAAATTCAGAGCTACCTTTCTCATAGCAGCATTAAATTACCAACTTCCTGCTTTCCTGCAAGTCCTTCCATCAAACTCCAACAGTATTTAATACAAAGTTATTTACTGATTTCCATACATTTGTTCCAGTTAAGTACTTAAAATTCTAAATTAATAATTTTCTTTATTCTGCTTGTATGGAGGAGGAAAAGCTCATGCATCATGGCTATGCAGTCTTGACACAAATAAAAAAAAAGGTGACACCTGACAATATCTACAGTAGCTACTTTCACAGCTCAGTCTGAAAAGTTTGGGCAAACTTGTACGGAATCCATAAATAAGGACTGTAGAAGGATTTTAGAGCCCTCCCCCAGCCACCAAATATGTGATAGTGAGATGAGGTTCTGTTGACTCTTGTCCAAAACAACCAATTTGCATCTTGGCAGGCATGGAGTATGCCACAGTAGACACCTGACTGCCCCATTGTAGGGCAGGTGAGAACTAAAGCAGTAAAGTATTAACAAATAAACCAGAAAACGTTGTGTCTGTCTAATATGAATTCCACAATTTCTATTGGTAGATACGGTCTGTACCTCACATCCATAGACTGAACCTCATCTGTTGAATCTTCCATGCTGTTAGATTTCCCATCAACAGCTTCCAGCTGAATAAGTCCTGGAACTGACTTGAGTCCATTAGCAACTACATCTTGGGGAGGGAGTACAGAGGCAGCACTTTCTAAGCTTTTATTTTTCAGGCAGCTTGCCAATCCATTGATATCTATAAAAGAAGGTTAGAAATTATGACAGTAACAACTTCTTTATTTAAATAGTTTAAAAAAAAAATCATAAATGCTTTTAAGTTACAGATTGAGTAGAAAGGAAGACTGACAATGCAGTAGGACTCAGTTTCATCTATGACTCATCATACTATACTGTCAATACTTTTTCCACTCTAAAATTGCTCTTTATGCTACATCTTTTAAATCTGAGGAAACAGGAAAAGAATGTTTTATCCTTTAGGTCATGTACTAAAAGTCTTAGCCAGGGGAAGTAAACAAAAAACAGAAAAATATGTATATTTTATTTAGCAATTCTTTAAATACATATGCTTTTTTCGTCAAGTCAAATTAAATGTAAGATTTATAGCAATGCTGTAAAAAGCTTGCAAGCTTAGTTGTATGCAAAAATTTTCTACCTACAAAATTTGAAAGTAGATTACAGCAACCAAATCTATTGGCAGACTGAACTTCTCATTTACAGAAATGCTCTGTCAGGTACTAAAATGAAGGAGAAACTTTCTTCTGCTTATGTGGCAAAACAAAGCTAAGTCTCCAGTTTCTAACGTTTGTCACTGACACAAATGTAGCTGTTCTTTTTGAGATGAAAGCAAGGAACCTCTTATAATACACAGTGGTCCGCCTGAGATTACAAAACTCTGAAGAGAACTGTGAAAACAGGTCAGAAAAATATGGCAATTTTTTACCTGGCTGGTTGAGAACAAGGGTCTTTGGTTGCTTTTCCACATTCAGAGTTGATGGTACCTCCGGTTTTGGCTCTTCCTTCTGTAATCAAGTAATGAGTCAACTGTATTAGACAAAGGACTGTAACCTTCATGGAACTGATTGGACTGCAAACTTATGAGACTGCCCAGGGCCATGGGGTGGTCAAAAGTCACTGACAGCAAGAGAGAACTTTTTTTCCTTTTTTAATTAGACATAGGATTTATTTTCTTTTTGAAGTAAAAAAAAATTAACATCCTCTGAAAGTAACAGAAGAAACAGTTTCCTTAGTAGAAAACAAAGTAGAGGTGAAAACTTGACTTTATCATTTCCTAGCTGGACACAGTGGCCTTGTTCGGAATCCTACACTCCTGGCAGGCTTAACACAGAGAACTCAGTAACTAATTCACTGGCTGGTACAAAGCAGGAGAAGATACATCACAGCAGCAAACGTTACAGCTCCAGCACCCAGGAATGGGCTCTTGCCACCTTGCTAGATAGTGAGGGAGATAAGTCTGCAACACTTGCATAAAGCTGTGTCTCCACAGCAGTGGCACAATAACTGTGACACGCTAACAGTCATTTTCAGTTTGAAATGCAATTAAAATTTGGGTGTAGAATGTACCTAAGTATGCCTACTAACATGGAAATACTCGGTTTAATTTTCACATACTGGTTAAAAAGCAAAACAAAAAAAACCCTTGCAACTACACACTGTTTCATACCTTTATTTCTGGTGTTTCACTCCTCCTTGTTCTCTTCATTATTTCATCTATTCTCTAGAAATCAAAATAAACCGGTGGATGAGAAGGTAGACAGAATATTTAACACAACAGACTGATAAAGGAGAAAAAAAAAGACAAGAAGAAAAAAAACTTTTCTCTACTGTCATGACCTCATCCCCGCTTGTCTTGAAAAAGGGAGAATAAGTAAGAAAAACAAAGAAAACAAAAGACAGAAAACACCTTGGGGCTGGCTTTCATGTATCAGATCTCACAGAACATGACTTTCTCAGTAGATGCAATTTAGAGACAAACATTTTAGTACCAGGTGTTTGCAGTTCTGAGTTGTGCTCAGCTCTGGAACAAGACATTTATTTAAAATCAACCGCTCTTATTTTCATCTAGTTGCTTTTCCAACTATTTCCAAATAGTTCCTTTAAAAATAGTGAGGCTTTTTGGAATGGAAGAGTAAAATGAAATACCTGAAGTTATTCTTGCTGGAACTGTGTAAAGCATTACCCTCAAATACTTTTATTTTTTTCTTCTTCGTTCATTAAAAAAACCCCTTCCAACAAACCTCGTCTCTTTGCACTACTGTGAAAGGAAACTATTTCAGATTTAAAGACACTTTGGTTTGGTATTCTAATCTGCAACATGCCTCCAGCTCAGTGGCAAACAGTTAAAAATAACATACTGGAATAACATATATGGAAAGATGACCTTTATAACCAGACAGAGGTTCTGCAGCTCTGCAGTTGTTCTCTTTCCTTCCACTGAGCTGTAGATAAAGCTAAGTTATGCAGCTCCAGCCATTTCCTTGTGCGGTAGTGGCCAGACAGCCCTGCTGCCTCTGCATGATGCAACCAGAGACAAGCCAGGTGGGAGAAAACCTGTTTGTTGATCACATTAACTTTCTCAATTAATGACATGGAGCTTTTGTTGAGTAAGTTTTAAAGCAATCCCACTCATGTTCCTCAATAGTCTGTGATGTCCTGGGTTGGGCAGCAATCTACATTTTCCTTGGCATGCCATTCCCTATTTGTCTCAGGCATTTAACTTTGTGGGTAGAGGCTAATTCTGTGTTTGTTCAGTACGTAGTAGAAAGTCATTTGCCTTAGGCAATTCCATTGTTACAAATTTTGACGTCCACATTCCCCTAACATGCAAGTAGCAAATACTACGTTAGGCATAAATATAAATCTGTAATCCCTTCAGATTGTTATTTCTAGATAATATTGGGTACTTCCGGGGTTATGTATTTAAACAAGAAATGAAATAATTATCTAAAATGAGACGCAAATATCTACCTTCTTCCGCTCCAGTCTTTCTTGCTCAATTTGCTGCATGATTTGTTCCCTTTCAAGACGAAGTTGTTCAGCTGCCTCACGGGCTTTGATTTCTGCTTCTTCCCTCTAATCAAAATGTGTACAATACGATAGGGCCATTATTTATTTCAGGCAGACTACCAGATACTATAAAGTATTTATCTATATGTATATATAAATATATGTACACATACGTATGTATATAAAGATTCACATTTGTGTTTGAGAGGGTACCTGTTTCTCAAGTTTGGCTTGGAGCTCTTTTTCTTGCTTTTCTTTTAGCATTTGTTCTTCCTCAGCTTTTCTCCTGGCTTCCTCTTCTGCCTTTTTCCTAGCTGCTTCTTCTTCACGTTTTCTTTCCTCCTCCTTCTTACGAGCCTCTTCCTCTAGACGAAGTCTTTCTTCTTCTGCCTTTCTTTTCTGTTCTTCTCTTTCAAGCCTGCAAAAAAATACAACAGTATGTTTAAAAGGTTTCATCTTGTTTAGCACGAATCCTATTGCATGTGGCCCGCAATCAGCAGTAACTGACAATGTATGCATCAGCACACATTTTCATGAAAAATGCCAAGATACAGCAAAGAGGTTGAGCACATGCCCAGAATTCAGGTTGCTATCAAACTTTTATTCCAATCTTATTTTCACTGCCCCAAATCTTTCCTAGAAATTATTATTTCCCTTGAAATAATAGGTGTTATCAAAGGAAAGAAAACATTTCCATTCCAATTTCAATTAGAGCTTCAATAATAAAAACATCCATCTTCTGTTCTTCACACCCAGAATGCTGGTATCTACAAACAAGCAAGTATTTTTTCCTTCATTTCAGCCAAAGATAAACAGGTTGGATAAGTAGCAGCAAACAATGTCTGCAAAACACAGTTGCACACTAGAAAGAGTGGGTCTAAATTCCACTTGTGTTGTTCCCTGGCCCACTTAGGGACATCATGCTCCTTTGTCACCACATTCAAGAGCTGCTTTGACAACAGATCTTTCTTATCCTTGCATATCAGGGATTATGGAAATATTTCCAAATTTCCCCTCCCCGCCATGTTTCAGTAAGAAAAGACAAAGTTGAATTTAGACATGTAATGATTTACTATTCGGACCTTGAAGGAAGGGCATGATTTGTTGACACTTGCAACCAGCATCCAATGTGGAGAACAAGTTAAAAGCTTGCTCCCAGAACAGAGCCAGAATTTCATCACTTAGACACAGCAACCTTCAGTGTGCCCACACTCTTAAAGCCCTCAACTCCCTACAACAGAGTTGGGCAGGGAGATAAGCTTCAGGTTAATTTGTTGAACGACATAAGCCTTGTCATTTAAGGCATATACTAACTACTGCAAGACTGTTTCTTCTACGAGAACTAGCTCATTTAAAACTACCTCGTATTTTATTTTGTAAAAAAAACATCTTCAGGTATGTCCACACTGGAGTGGATGTGGAGTGGATGAGTAATAGCTCCTTCAGGCTTCTTAAAGAGGCCAAATTATTATTTTCTACCTTCACTAGTCATAAAGACTGCAAAAGACATTAATTAATTACGGGTCCAAATTGAAAGAAATTAACAATTACATGTAAGCTCCCACCTTGATTCCAAAACCATCACAGTTTCAAGCGTCTTGAATAATACAGGTTAAATTATCAGGTAATAATTTTCACAAATCAAGAGAGATACCTCTCCCGTTCTTCTCTTTCCTGTCTCTCCCTTTCTTCTTGTTCTTTTTGCAGGCGGGCCTGTCGTCTTTTTTCAGCTAGAATTTTTGAGGCTTCTTCTGCATCAGTTGTTCCTGCTGTGATCTTCCCTGGGAGAAGACAACCAAAGGTGGAAAGTTAGGCAGGGAACTAAGAGTGCCCAGAACTTCAACGCTCGCAGAGAGGCTAAAATAGCCCTGGGTCACACTGGTATCACACCTTTGCTTTTCAGAAACATACATCAGCATTTTCAGCAGATGGAATATGGGATAGGTAGGGGCATCCCTGGATTTCAACATTTTCACATACTCATTAACAAGTGTTTTTCATACATGGGCAACCCTGGTGAAAACTATACATTTACTGGTTACAGTATGTACCTATATACACTCATAAACCCATGACTGAGCAGCTTCACAAAAAGAATAGCTCATCACTGTTTAAAAGCCTCACGGACCCACGATACATTGCAATTTATTCTTGCAGTAAGACGCACCTTCACTGTTTTCAGTCTTTCCTGCAGAAGGCACATGCTTCTCAGAAGCCACCTGGCCTGCATCATCAGTGCGTGCTCCTGGGGATTTTTGGTGACTGACATTCTCTTTCTCCTTGTCTGCTTTCTTTTTGGGAGTTTCCTGGTTGAGATTAGAAGTGGCACGATGCTTCACAGGAGAAGCTGGATATTGTTTGGCGTTTTTAGGAGACTGAGGATAAGTCTTTGCAACTGTCCTGATAAGCGAAAACAAATCAACACAGGCCATGTGTTACACAGTTTGGAATCAAACTCCATCTTCACATATATCGTTTCTCTTTCTTGTCTCTGGCTACATAGGAATATCACCTCTTTTGCACAATACTGCAAAGGAACCACCTGGATGCAAGCAATCAGAACCTGAAATGCAGGGAACTGGCATGAAAGTGCGAATGATTACAGAAAATTCTCATTTAAAAAGATAAATAATACTGTTCAAGTTGTAGGCAAGAGAAATGAAATCATGGACTACCTAAAACAATTATTTTAGTAATGGTTATTTCATAACAATTTTGTCAACATTACTGTATTGAATAGTCCTTTCTCAACATATAAAGCAAAGCTATGGCTGCTTCCTGTCTGCAGAAATCATAATGAGTTGCAGTGCGCTACTTTCATCTGAATACTGCCTTGTCAAACACGGTCTTTTTCTAACAATGTCTGATTTTCCAAAATAGCACCGAATACTACTATATACAAAGGTAAAGCTGGGTACCGCAAAAAGAGACAGAACTGACCAAACCATTCTACAGTCAGCTCTGCTGTTTCAGTTAGTGCTTTAATCAGCACCAACACGACAGATTCAAGGCTCAAAACTCAGCCCCTGCAACCTTTTGCCTGGCTGCACTTGCGGTGATGACAACAAACAGCAGCAACGCTGCCCATTGCTCATTTGGCTGTTTCATACTTTAGGTGAAATGGTAACCTTGAAGTCAGTTCTGGGAAAGCAGAAGGGTAAAGATACTTGATATTCACTGAAAATAGGTGCACATTAAAGAGAATAGATTACCAGGAAACATAAAACTACACACAAACACCATTCATTATTTATGTAACAACAGTGACTAGCACTGAATACTTGTAACATTAAGGAAGGCTGGGCTGTGTGACTAAGTAGTATGGAAGTAAGGAGATTACAATCTTAGAATAATGATTTATGTAAGTCCCATTACAATAAATAATCCTACCTTAAAGTGAACATTACACATCTAGTTTTAACATTCCTTATGGATATGCAATTATGATATAAATGTACTATCCCTTATCACTTTTTTCATCTATACAATATAGTTTCATATACTGTAACATGTTTTCTGGACTATACACTCATTCTAGCAGACTGCAAGCATGAAAACATGGACAATGGCTGAAAACTAATGGACCAGAGTGGCGAGTTTCATATAGATCTAACTATAGTATTGCGTGGCCAGAGACTATCATAACAGAAACATCATTTGCATTACAGAGCAGACAATAAAAATTAAATGTCTTTCAACTCCCCCCCAATTCATGAATTCAGGAGAAGAAAGGGTTCTTTTCCACCATATTATGCTGCATTTGAAAGAGGGTGAGACACCAGAATACAGGGAGCTCATTCAGAGCTGCCCAGTTTATGGGGAGGAAAAGACTGCAGAGTATTGCACCACCCATACTTTCTCACTCCCACTGAAGAGCCATCACAGACTCCAAAAGCCCTTGGGCTGGTGGAACAGTAGCACAGCTAAATTTGAAGTTCAGCTCAGGTACCCTCTGCCTGCAGGCCCAGGAGTTCCTTGTCAGCTCAGGTCCTCACCCTTGGTCCTTGCCTGAGCTAAGCTGTAGGTATGCCTGTTCCCGGCCTCCTAACCTGCAGATCCTGACTTGATGTCCTGGTTTGTCCTTGGATCTGCATTACTAAGGCCTTTGCTGGCTATCACTAGACTCTTGGCTGACCCTGGTCACCATCACCAGACCTGCCGCGGTCACTTCTTTTGTCTGCTGTGGGATGGGGTCCTGTGGGTGAGGTCCCTGTCCTTGTCTGCCCTGCTGCCACCCATGTCTCATGGCTCGCCCTGCCTTGCAGGGCAGCCTGCTCCTGCTGCTCCCTCACAGAAACAGGCTTTGGAAGATGTGGACAAGCAAGTCTGTTTCCAGGTCTTGTGAAAAACAGCAATGGGAGAAGCCAATGAGATTGGTTGGTGTTGACCATATCTGGTTTTAGCATTGTCTTTAGTTTTCTCTTTAGGTTATCGATGGACTTCCAGGCCCTCCTAAAGACAAAGGCAGACATTTCAAGACCCCACCTACATACGTACACCTCATATGTGCCTCACCATTACAGTAATTTCCAACTGCATTTCATAAAAATATAACGCATAATAAAAAGCAAACAACCTCAAACAACCTTTCTTATGCGTCTCTTGCAGCACAGAAGATGCTTCTTGCTAATCAGACACTTCTTCAAAGCGTAGTCCCTTCTTGCTGTCTTTGGTTTACATTTCTGACTTCACCACACATTCCTTGCAATGCTTTTTACTTAACTTGTTGTGACAGGAGCAGCAACACAGTCACATAACTAAGACTGAGTCATTTTCAGTATTAGCACAGAAGTAATTGTTCTCTAATAAAGACATGACAATCAAATTAAAGAGGTTGGTAGGAAGGAGTCTAGTCATGAGAGCTATGCTGGCACTACACAGGAATTAGAGCAGACTGGCTGCACAACTTACCTGTTGGACTAGAAACATGTGTTGAATCCTATTATTTAAGTAATGCATCTTTGAACTTTTAGACCTACAGAAATTTTTTCTTACAGCTCTTTGTCCAGAAGAACAAGAAACAGGTATGGCTCTGCTTCTTTTAAAGCAACTAAAAGGGAAAAGCATATAAAAGACTGAATACTGCAGGGATGGCAGTGTAGTGTGAGGAGCGAAAAGCTGAGAAAGCCCATCAGGAATAAAAATATTTTTTCAGAAATTTTGAATCATTTATTGGATGCCAGTAGAAAGTATTAAATTAACACTGTTCTTCCCCTTGTATTTAAAATATATCATCAACTTAGCATCTTTAAAATTCCTAGACACAGGCAGAATTGTTACTGGAAAAAATCCACCCCCTCTAATAGTATTTAAATTATGCTATTTTTTTTACCAGAAATGGCCAGACTTGACTGTGAAGACAGAAAAATGGGATTATTAAGGGAAAAATCTATAAATGCTTGCATAGGGGTCTGCTTAGGTTTAAAAAAGTGTTTTGTTTTTGCTTTGGGAGAAAAGGAAAGGGATGTAATGAAACTCTGGTAAGAATGTGGGAACACAGAAGCGTGCCTGATGAGGATCACAGAATTAAGATGACAGTTCTCCAAAATGCAAGAAGTGGTAGCATGTTAGTTGTCTGAAAGTTGGCGTATCTCATTCACCAGATTTTACAGGGGAACATGGAAGTACAGAAAGCATCTACCTCCCTCCAGGAGGTCTTAGTTTTCTCACCTAAACTCACCTGGGTTGACATGGGGGCAGCAGCTTGTAAGAAGCCATTCTTATCATGACCCCTATATGCACTGCAAGAACCTCTACCAGGTCTGAGGATTCACTGGTCCTTAAATTACAGTGGCTCTTATTTAATTAAAAGAGGAATAGCAGGGATAGCCCATACTGCAGAAGAATGTCTCAGGAAGAGCACAAGAGGAGTTCTGAGCGTACTTTTGCTAAGCATAGAAAATAAAGTACATGTAGTACATGAGTTAGAGGTCACATCCAATTTTGTCCATAAACAGCAAGGGAGAGAACAGCACGCTTTCTTGAAAAGTCAGGTACGTGACAGGTCATTGGTTACAGCAGTTCAGAAGGCTGACTTTAAATCAGAAATCTGCAGCAATGCCAGAGCTGCATTATTTTTTTCCCCTATCTCCCTGTTAATTCAACAAAAGCTCTGCTGAAACCACACCAAGGACTTGCATGTTCTCAAGCCTGTTTTCTGAGGTTGCTCTGATCACAGGCTATTCCTGGGTTCTGATATTTTTGCTCTGCTATCTGTGATATTTTCCCCACGAGTGGGGTATCTTTTACTTTTAGTTTTGATCTTTTCTAGCCAGAGACAGATTCCTTTCTCTTTTACATATGAGCACCAGCTCAGCATAGGTCCATAGAACAGTTATGTTGGTAGCTGCATTATTACAGATTTTTTCAACATCTTGAACTGGCCCATTCTTTAGCTAGCTGCTGAAAGAAACCTCAAAATAGTCTTGATCCAACATTCCACCCACTGTTTTTATCTTTCCAAGGCAAAACAAAGATCAAGAGTAGTCAATGTAGCACATATCAAATAAAATCTAAAACTAGGTCACTGCAGGACATAGAAGCTACTTCTGTGAGGAATTCACCACATGCAGACACCTTTCTAATAGGTCATTTTTAAAAATTTCAAAAGTTTGGGCTTTTTTGTACTACTCTAGGTTCATATTTCATCAGTATTCTGTAACTTGATTGAGCATGTACATTTCTGATGTCAAAGTGTGTCCCAACAACTGCAGTGGGATGCCACCCAAAAGAACCACCAAGTTACAGGTTCAGTTAGCGACACTGTGAGCAAAGGACAGTGACACAGACTGGGAACTGGAAATGAACCAGTAATCAGCCACCAGCAGTGCTGCAGTCCCTTTTCCCTTCCCCCCCCGCCCCTTTCACCTTCTCATATGAGGTGATGCTTTAGCAAAATTATGTCATATAGAGGCCTGTCAGAGCTTTCCATTTTTATTCACTGGCTTATACTACAGCTTATCTGATGACACTTAAAACTAAATCCTACTTCCTTGATTCAGTCAGGTCCCATTGATTTCAAAGGGACTATTTACTCAAAGACACGTGAAGGACACAGGCTTTATTGCTTTGCCGATCTATAAGATAGAACACTTACCAATTCTCTGAGGGATACTGCAAGAATAAACGGATTAATGTATAGATCTTTGAAGACAAAGCATCAAAAAGAATTTACCAAAAAACCTGGTATTATTGATCTTGTGAAAGAGCTGAAGAACAGGAGCACTTTATACAATCAGTATCCAATAACAATTGTAAAAATAAAAGATTTCTCAGTTACCCCAGCTCTCTAATCCATTAACTTTCAGCTTTGTCAACTGATCCACACTGGATTCAAAGCAATCCATGTGGGATTCAAAGCAATACTTTTGGGTTTCTTTCTTGTATGACATTTCTTGATATATTTACTTTTTCAAATATCTTCAAGATTTGAATTCCTTCCTTGGTTTTAATTACTGCTCAACATATTTTTATTTTTCCCCCTTTTTTAGGTCCATATTTGTTCACTCATTTTGTCTTGGACGTTATGTCTTTGGGCTGATCTTTTTTCCTTTCTCAGTAAAATTTGCACCTTCAAACATTTGTATTTTATTTATGTAATTACTGCAAATCTACTTTGCCATCAATCACTGTCTCTCTTTAGATTGAAGTTTTATTGTCTTGTTTGAGCATGTTTTGGTTACTTTACCACGATAAAAAGAGCTTTTTAATTAATAAATAATGAATTAACATATAAAGAAGACAATCAACTACCACTCACAAACCAAGATGACAATTGTGAAGAACTAGTAACTAGAACAATGCCAAGAAAAGTTGAATGTCAATTCGCATACTTTTAAGAAGAAAAATGCATACAGCTAATTACCATCTAAATCACTGGCCGTACTTGATTCTTTCCTCAACAGCCTTCTAAGTTAAGGTGCTATGCAAGATCACTAACTACTAATGCTGTACAGTACATATTCTTATTTCTTCCAGAGTATTTTTTTGGCCATATAGTGTGCTGGAAAGAGAAAGATTAAACTTACAAAAGACTGTCAGGTTTGCAAGGAGAATAAATATTTGTCTACATATTTAAGTTCCACAGTTAATTTTAAATGAAAAGGTAAGATTATACAATCTAAAGGAAGGTTCCAAAAGCCTGACTGCCTATATTTAAATTCACTGACCAGTGAGATTGTTACCTGGGATTTGAGTAGTATGAAGAAATGCGTATCTTTATATAACAATATAATACGCTGATCAGGATGCTTTTTTTTTAAATTCTGAGGGGAAGTTTTGAGAGTGCTGAAGCAGAACTGTCTTTCTGCAATCAGTAATGAACATGGATTTAAACTCTACTTACTGTATCTCTCATAGGGTCAAGGAGGGTGTTCTAATTGGGCCATGTTAAGATTAAATGCTCGGTAATACATTTCTAGCAGCGGTCAGAATCAGATTTTCTCGAGGAAGAGAGGGAGGAAAAAAGAAAAAAAAAGATAACTACTGTTACTCACAATCAGAGAGAAACTCACCAGTAGGCTTCTTAATTCCTCCATGCAGCATCTGCTTCTTCCTCTAAAAACAGTAGTTTATATTCTTTGTAGGCATGAAAACATTTTACTATAAAAAGGTTCTCATAATTTGCACCTCTGGGAAAAGTCTCAATCTTTGTCTAACCTTTTATGTTTATACTACAAATTAAGACTGGGCATACTTTTTTCATGAAGCACTAAACATCTGTTTGTTTCACAAAATCTTTCTCTCATTTTCCCCAGATGTCTCTCTGATGGGCTATACCAACCTTTTCAATGTCTGCCCATCAAGAAACGCTTCACTCTCAGCAATCCATTTCCCACCAATCATTTTGCTTAACTAAATATGTCTCTTGGTATGTCTTTTATACTGGCTGAGTGAACTGAAAGATGCATTCTGAACAGGGAACATCAGTACTTACAGAATAATGCACATTTTTATAGCTCCAACTTTTCTCTGTACTTTTTGGAGTGCCACTAGATAATGATCTGCTCAAATGCTAATGAAAAAAGCTGACTGTCATTAACCTTTCCTATCATTCCATTCTTTACAAAATTCACGTAGTTCAGAACCTGACGACATTATATATATACTATTGAAAGTTTGCAAATTTGTAGCCCTATAATATAAACAAAGAATTGCAATTTCCCAGTTGCATGCAAGGGGATGTCCAAAACAGAAAGAACACCCAGAGCTGGATGGTTTCCTGTATTTTGTCTAACACCAGATTCACACACAAAGTCATCCTCTGTTAAAGGGCTATGCACTCAGAGCTGAAACAGAAGAGGAACACCAGCTAGTTTTTGACACAGAAGAAATTTGTCAGAAAGGGGATCATCAAAACCGATTCAGAATATAGCCAGGTTAGCTGGAGTGATGTAAGCGGGATGAAGTTCGGTCCCATCTGCCTGGAAACCGTGATGAGTGGTGCAACACAAATGGGAGTCCAATGGTTTGCCTTTGATGTGGGGAAAGGCATTTGAGTTTTGTTATTTGGGCGAGAATGCCAAACAGCTTTTCTGATCTGCTGGTCTGTTGGACTGCTGTGCATTTAAATGGGGAGGTAAGGATATCTTGATTTAGGATGGTGAGGTTGCTTTCATGCAACAAGTGAGAGCTTCAGCCATTTTGGCAAGGATCTGATAAGGGTGTTTGTAGGGGTACTGTGACCCTTATATTAGCAATGTAGAAAGAAAGACTGTAAATGAATTGGCATTTAACCAATTGCATAAGGTACGCTAAATGGATTCTAGGACACAGAGCAATGTGTCATTTTTAATAAAAACTACACATTTTAGGTCATAAAGAGCATATTTGAGAAACGGGTCTGTGGTGATCTCCCCTCCTTCAGCATCTTGGTCCTCCAGGGCAAGGAGGTTTTGAGGATGGGAGAGGTAACAGAGACAGTCCAGCCTTGAGCGTCAGTGGCGGCATTCTCACTAGTGCTACCAGGTTCAGATTAAAATAAATAAAATCAGACAAAAGGAGATAATTTTCAAGACAGAAGTGAGACCCGTGAACAAGGTCTAGGAGAAAAAAAAAAATCACACCACAAAACAAAACAAAGAAGTCAGACAACTACTGTAGACCATGACTACTTTAGGATACTTCTGCATTTCATCCAGACTTAATATCTTGTTCTAAGAAAGCTGAAGAGACATTTGCTTAGACTTGTGAGTTGCAAGCTGTGGTACGTAAACTACAGTTTCGAGTGGCTGCAAAAGACAACTAAGAAAAGCAACTCAATTGCTAGTAAGCCCAGATATGCTATAGGTCCACAACTCTGCATGAAAAAAAACCCAACAAACTAACAACCAAAAGCAACAAACCTAAAGAGGTCTGCAAATAAACAAAGATTGAAACCAATGGTTTAGATGACGCATAGTTAAGTATATTTATGGAACCAGACGGTCATGCCAGCAATAGGAAATGCATATTTTAAATGCAGAATTTCTAGTTAGTAATCACATTCTGTGTATTTCTTCACATTATGCAGTTTCTTCAAAACCAAATAAAACAGCAGCATGTTTAAAAATAAATGTTAAATAATATTTCACATGAATTATGAAATGCACCATGGTAACTTCAAAAGACTGAGAAAAGGCAGAGAAGTGTCTCTAGTGACCATTAACACAACTTCACATATATCTGTTAATCTACATCTCTCTCTCTCCATCTGTATATGTGTGTATGTACAACTAAAATTAACTAGATTTTACACAACACTTCAAAGGAAGTTCCTCAAGAATCTATACCTCCTTTATAGGTAACAAGAACCTCACACGGTCTTAGAGCGCTAATAAGAAAGGCATACTTAGGTGTTGCAGGTGATGCAGATCTTCTGGACATGGCAGCGGGAGAATCAGACCTTCTTAGAGGAGATCCCATACCAGATGATGAACTAGGCGTTGCAGGTCGCTTCTCTTTCTTTATCTTCTCAGTCTAGAAATACAGTTCATTTTAGTTTCCATAATTAGGACCAACACAATAGTTTTATTAACAAGATTGCATATAAACAGATTTCTGTAACACACATTTAAGATAAAAAATTTTTAAACAACCAGCTCACAACTGAAGTGCATAGTTTTTTATTTTACATAGACATAAAAACAACCATGTCTTGTATGGACATAGTATACAAGTTGCAGTTAAGTAACACCACATCAGAGCCTCTCCAAGAGTTCTTGGGAGGGGCGGTGGCACTGGGTGGAATTTTCAAAATCATCTATATGCTCCTGCAATGCCTCTTAAGACATGGTCATCAGTGCACCCAGGCATCTCGCAGCAATGCTGCTGGATGTAACGTGGTGAATCGCACCTAAGACAGACACTACACAAATCTTCAGCTTCCAGCTTTGGTCCTCTCACTTGCATCTAATTTAGATGGCATGAATCCCCCTACTATTAACTACTACAAGACACGGGACCTTATGTGCATTGTACAGCCCTAGCATAAATTTTTCAAAACATGCCTTACATTATATAGACTCAGTGAAGGTGAATGACTTGCCTTTGCTTTTCTGGAAACTACAGTGGATCAATAATGCATCTTTTAAGCAAACAGCATTAAAAATGTCCAGAAGAAGAGTTCAGCAATTGGTATAAAACAGAGGCATTGTCAATACACTTGGCAAATTTCCAAAATACGCAAAACTTGCTAATTAACAAGCAAGACTGGACAGTCATACACAGTGGAGATCGTATTGATCATCCTTATTCCCAGAAGTTACAGGCAAGTCCATGAAACATACACCAGTGCCAGAAATCTCAGTTCCCTGAAAATAAAGGTGTTGCTGTTCCAAATACCAGTGCTCAACATTGATTCCCAGATGGAGGAATACATTAAAATGCTGCTAAACAGGAGCAGGAAAGCAACAGAAGCATGCAAGGCTTACTTTCTTACTGCTGTTTCTTACAACAGGGGTAGCACTTTATTTTTACGAACGTAAAGGGAAAGATAACAACCAGAAGCCACATTCGTTTATCCAGAAGGGAAATCAAAACCACTGCAAACTCACCTGAGTAACTTCAGCTGCAGCCGCCCCTTTCATGGCATCAGAAGTGGAGGGTGAAGTTGCCTTCTTTCTGTCGGTGCTTCGGGTGGGGGAAGGCTTGTAGGGAGATTTAAGAGGACTAGCTGGTGCTACACGAGGACAGATATGGAATACTAAAGAGTTATAGTACAATAGCAAGAGCAAAAGGGAGCACAGACAGAGGAAGTAAAGGAGAGGAGAAAACAGCATACTTTTACGTTATAATGTTCAGAGGTAGTTTTCAAGGTTTTTTTAGAAGTGTTTCAAAAGATGACATTATGTAACACATTCAGCATGGTCCCATGTTTACTAAAATGCGTCAACTGAAAGTATCATTTTATAGGATTTTTAACTTTTTTTTTCATTATCTCTAAAATATCGCGCTCTTACTCATATACCTTTTGAAACACCTGACTATGACTGTGACTCTTTTCTCTTCTGAGAAGTCCAGCTTCCTTTGCATATGATAAAAAGAGTAATCAAACAACTCTAGTTGGGTGACTTTTGAACAAATACTGCAAAACAGGAAAGGGGACAGAAAAGTAGGGATTTTTTTTTTTTTTTTTTTTAAAGCCTAAACATGGCAAAGGATCCTAAATACCTTAATTGCTTTTCAGAATAATACTTAATTTAAAAAAACAAAACCCAAACACAAACCCAAACCTAAACTAAATGCTGCTGTAGGTATTTCAGTTATTGTTATTTGTGGTAGACATCAGTTTAAATGCAACACAAGCATTACAGCTTACAGGGGAACTCTTTCTGGTTATTTTTTCTTTGTTTGCAATATGAACAGGATTTTTTAAAAATGGGATATTTTACTCCTTTTTTTGTTCATATTACCTTCAAAGATGAAACATAAAACAATCAACAGAGTATATGCTTTATTAATAAGACAGATACTAATTATAACCGTGTGACAGCGTGTTTCCAATCTTACTCAATTGAAGTCAAGAAGGATATTGACTTTGGAAAAGCAGGACTTATGCTCAAATGTAAAGAAATTCATATTTCCTTTTTTTTTTTTTTTATTGGGGGTAGTCCTATAGTTTCTTAGGAAGCCTTTTTGTATGTTTTTATGTTTAACTGGACCTGTGTGTTGACTGACTTTCCAGCAAGTTGGCAAAAGTTCACTGAATATTAATAAAAATGTTCAGAAACATAAATGCTGCTTAAGATAAATATTTTTACTTCAACTGGAAAAAAAAATGTAATTACGTGTCCAATAACAACCGTTTGCCTGAATACCTTGACTCAGAGTGACACTAATAATGCACTGCCCTGGAGAAAGAGTCTTAAATTGAGACTCCTCATTTCTAAGCTTACAGAAAATGCAGGAGCAGATCAATTTTGACCCAAATATAATGACATGAGGCACAGTATGAGCTCTTGAAAAGGAAGAACCCTCTTCCCTGTTTAGGAAACAACTTCTACAGAGAGAAATACACCACAAATGGAAGATCTCCCTCAACCCTTCTGCTGGCAATTACTGGCAAAACCATCAATGGCTGCTCTGAGGATTGATGCTATTTGCAACCTGTGCTACAACCTGATTGCCTTGCGAGGAAATGACAAGATAACGCTAGTTCAGAGAGCTATTCCCAGAATCAGCTGAGGGGAAAAAGAGATCTGCAGACCAAATTGTATCCTTGTCAGACATGCCAGCATGCTACTTTAAAAGATCCTGCGATGAAGAGAGAGATAAAGTTGGGAGTTTATAAACAAAACGAGTGGGGAAGGACAAAGAAAGTCCCTATTGATTTCTTCAATACCAAATACAACACAGAAAACATCTGCAGGTGGCCCCATCAACTCACCTCAAAATTTTAAGTTGAATATACTGATCTAATTTCAAGTTGGCTTTTGTGCAGTCTTAGCAGTAGTTGATCCCTGAGCAGTAAGTAGACTGGGAATTTTCTCAGGGGCCAAGTACTGTATGACAGCATTTCTGCTTCCAACAGATGCTGCTTTTAATGTAGAAACAAGGGAAGTAATTTCAGAGTCACTCAATACCGATGTCCCTATGCACTGCAACAAAGAAGTAATGCACAAAGGAAAGTAGGCTTACTTTGTAATTAATTTTTATATAGCTTTGTATTAAAAACACAGATGCAGGACCTGAGCCTATTTCAACCATGCCATATGAAAATACTGATCATAAAGATGATCAACCTTATACTGACTAACCAGTTTTATCCTGAAAAAAATGTTTCCTTTTGCAGACAGGCATTTCAGTGTGGGGTTTGTTTTTAATAAAAGTAAAAAAAAAGTGTTAAACTTCTGTCCTTGTTTCAGCAAACACTATGACTAGGTATAGCTTTATAAGCAGGAACTACTATCGAAGTCAGGCACTTGCCTAAGTATTAGCAGGACTGGAAACATTAGTTTTGTAGATGTTTGCAAAATAAGAGTATTATTAGACTGCGATTTACAGACAGGAATAGTAACTATCATCCCTAATTTCAGTTTCTTAAAAATCAATAATTTCTGGAACTGACACCTTCCTATCAGTATCTCTGCTTTTTCCTCTAAGTAAGTATCATTTTATATTTGTATACACACACGCACACACATAAATACACATACAATAACACAGTTAAAGGCAAAAAGTAATTTAACAGCAAAGAACTGGAATCCTATTAAAAACAATTAAGGCTCAAACGGTGCACTTGGATTTTTGTTCTATGTACTATTTGCATATGAAATATATATCAAATAAAGCCTCTCAGGGGTGTCACACACTAGTCTATAAAAAAAATGTTTCTTAAATGAATATATTCAGATTTCCATTGGCTTAGGTTTTAGTGATTTTGTTAATTCATTTCTTTTGTTTGTGTGGGGTTTTCTGTTTTTTAACTATGTCTTTTTAAAAAGACATTTAGAATAAGACAGACAAGATGATGTGTTTTTTCAATCTTTTAAATACACTGCTATCGTGAACAACTTAGTTAATCGTTGATTTTGTACTATCATGTAAATTGTCATTTGGTTCATAGTACTCCATCTCTTTCAACTACTCAAATACAACCAAAAACATACCTTAACAGTTTCAGAGTGAGTAATTCACATTTTTACCTGGATTATTGTACTGCTCAGAAAGCATTAATGTACTTCTGCTTCTGGCTAAAGATGACTGTGTGGGAGTCAGCAGTCGAGAAACAATAAAGTTTTCCATTGGACTAAGATGCATGCGGTGAGCTGAAGGATGGGAGCAAATAAAATAAAATTTAAAATGCAAAGAAATAATGTTACATTAAAATAACTGAAACGAAATGATGAAATGATCAAATGAAATGAAAAAAAATCTTGACGTGTTTGAGATTTAAAACATTTAAAGATAATTTTCCTGCCCTCTGAAAAAAGGTTTTCAGTTTCTCCATCATTTTAAATTATCTTCCCACCTGTACAACAAATATAGTAAGGTTAAGACCGTGTTGCATTTTGTTTTTACCCAGAGGCATGTTCCATTCTGCAAAATGGTTGCTTTCATGACTCAGCATGAAAAAGGTTTGCCTTTTTCCCCAGCAGAAAAGGTGAAACATTTGGTATAACAGCGCAGCTACTCACTAGTGTGTCAACCATACTAGGACTGCATTTAAAATTTGCAGTCTCACTGCATTATGTAAGTCTTATTTACACAATATACCTGCATTCATTCCTAATCCATAAATATAAGCGTCAACTATGTAAGGAAGATATTTATAGATGTTCCTATTACACACATATATACAGAGCCATCTATCATAATAACCTGAAAGGTATCGATGAGTTTTCATTAAGTAATTCAGAAATGAAACTAAATTCAGCTTCTCTTTTAGTTCCAGAAATAAGCCTTCATTGTCACTTAGTTAATTTTTTTCTCATTAGAATTAAAAAAAAAAAAAGAGGGGAGAAGGAAAAAAGACACACAAAACAAACCAAAAAAATTCCGAAGAGTTCACGGTGGGGTGAACCCTTCAGCCCTGTCTGTAGTGTTTAGTAACCACTAATCCCGCAAGATGATCATCTTTTGCTGAGCCTCTGATGGATCAGGGTTCCAAATCAAATTAAAGGGCTCTACAACTCTGATCACCAGATTGAAGTCTTCCAGGTGGCTCATCGGACGTACTTCTGCACATGGTACATCCCATGTCTATTGTTGAGCCACCAGTTTGGTTTGCTTTATTTTCACAATTTGGCTAGAAGATCATAAGCTGTACAGTTTTAGGAAATTGCTGCAGTTGCCACATGTACTTACAACTCCATTTGCTGGAGTATCAAAAATTAAAAAAGAATCAGTAAAAAAAAAACCCAAAAGCAACCCACAGTGTTTGTCACTGGCCTAGAATCTCCAGCATGGCAGCACAGTCTTGGGACAGGATGCAGAACTATTTTATTGTATTAACTTACAATCCCCCCATATGTTTGAATTCTTTTGAATAATAGGCATAAGCAAGTTACATAGCTATATGGACAAGAAGTGCTTTAAGCAGAAGGAGAGTTTATGCTGGTGGGAGACCAGCATATTCACTTGCCTCTGTCGGGGGAATGTGTTATTGCCGCTGTGGAGGAGGAGAGGCGCTTACTGATTGGCGATTCCATTTGCTTTGGCAGATTCATTGTAGAAGCTGAAAGTTTGTCACATGCTGCAGAGAGACGCATTGAAGATATTTGTATTCACATCACAGTGTTGACAAACTCCCCAAATTAACCTCGCATTTGTACTCCTGGCCCTTGCCACTGATCACATCACTGAATAAGGCATGAGATAAGCTCTTTCTGACTGCTGGAGGACCAGCATTTTATAAGACATGCTTTGGGATGCAACTTTTCTGCTTGTGAATTTAACGTTCCAGTTTTACAACAGCCTATCTTTTATACTGCCACAGGGAAATAATTATATATCAAGTCTGAATGAGTGAAGCCATTCTGATAGAAGATATTCAACACCAGCACAAGCAGAAAGTTACCTAAAGAAAACGAAATGCACACATGACAACTCTGAACTCCTCATCTCCATTCCCCCTCCCCTCTACTTTCAGTCTGATGTAGACCTCAGGTATAATTCTAATATGAAAATGAAATAACCGACATTAGGGCCTTCGCATGATGAGAACTCACTGTTTTAATGACTGATCTGGAACCACCCATTTGGCTTTATCTTTTTGTGCTTGAGAGTATTTAAAAAAAAAAAAAAAGGCACTTTTTGGTACTAGCCCAAGTGCTTTCATTTTTCTTCTGAAATACTGTTTGAGCATAATACCTATTTCCTACCTCGCTGTTTATTCAACTCAATGACAGAAAAATGTTATTCAAGTATTACTACAGAGTACTAGTGTATGATGATAACTGCATGATGCTCAGAAACTAAAAGCATGGATGCATTGTCCTTTAAATTTGAATTTTATTTCTTTCAGAAACAAAAATATTTTCAACTGGAGACATATATGTGGCCCTAATTCTGCAGCCCTTAAGTTACTGCATTCCCTATTACATCCATCAAAACGTTGCCTGAGTCTGCGAGATTTGCCTCCATCTACTACAGTAAAAAATACAATCCTCTAACATTTGCTTTTTTTAAAAAGCAGGTACAATGCTGGTATGCTGCAAACATCTGGTGTGCATCCAAATCTCTTTGTACATGAGCAACAGTTAGTACAGAAATTTGAAACTGTTTGCACAGAAATAATAGTTCTATGAGACCTTGGGCAGAACAACATCTACTGTACATTCTGCAGGAGTAATATCCAAGCCTAGCTCCTCCTTTGGGGGGAGAGAAGGAACCTAGTTCTTAAAAGCACAGGCTGTGTTATGTTTTCAAAATGCCAAGTACATTTTCAATCAAAATTAGAAATCTTATATGTAATCCATTCATAATTTTGGTGAATTCGTCTACTTCACAGTCCTTTTATGGGAATCATAATTAAAAAAAAAACCAAAAAACCAAAACTAACCAAACCAAGAAAATCCCAACTGAACAATATAAAAGAAAACAAAATATGATTCCCTAAACAAAGCCAACTACTTGAGTTTGTTACAAATATTAGCTTGGCCAAAATCTACTTCAGGAGGCTGAAAACATGGCATGGCTGTTTATACCAAATTTGCTTGTTCTTAAAATATCACAGAAAAAGGCCCTTGAGATGGAAAAAGGGGACTGTTTTGATGAAGCATCATCTCTGTAACTTGTTTTCTCTTACCATGCAACTGAATTTTATTTTTTTTTAAACAGCATCTGCACCTGTGCATTTCCATTGGAACCGTCAAACATATGCGGAATTATATTTACACACACACAAACACAGAGCGCCCGCAGAATTAACAGAGATGAGAATCTGAGCGGTAGAAGTCTACAGTTAGTGAGAAAATCATGAAATGCCTCTATTGTGCTGGAATGCGAGGCATGCACTGCTCCACTATGGCAAAATTAAAAGGAAATTAAAAAGACATTCGGTCCACATCACTAAGGGTAATGCTGTAGAGTACCAGACTGAAATAATAAGAAAACAGTGGTTAGGAAGGACAAGATCAGTGGATGGATTACAGTGATTAGAACAGTTATAAACGAGACATGATGGTACTGTGATTCTCTGAAATACCATTGAAGGAATCAGCAGGAGCAGTAGAGGTCACAGGGTCTGGAGTAAGGGTGTTGGCAGCTAAACCTAGAACAGGGGGTGGGGTATTTTCTGATTCACCTACACAGCAGAGAAATCAGAGCAAAAAGAGGTGAAAGAAATTACTGAATAAGTTGGGGGAGGTAGAATTAAGCATAAACTGTATCACAAAGACAAACTGGTTTCTTTCTCAAAGTATAAAAGACTCCCTTTATTACCATATATATTTAATTTCCTGGTTTTTTTGATGGCATATCATGAAAACTATGATGTGAAACAGTTTGCCTTTTTAGAGTTATTTACACACTTTTTGAAAGAGAATAACTGTCATATTTCATCATCATCCAAACATGGATATTTTCCCACATAACAACAGTTTATTCAAATCTGACAATTTAAAGTAAATTGTATGATTTAAAACACAAAATATGCATCTTTTTGAAATATAAAAGCAGTACATGACTGATTATGTAATAAAAAGAATTTGTTCTGAAGCCAAATCAAAAAGAGCAGCAACAAAAAGTATATGGGGATAAAAACCAAACTATTTTAAAGTGCACATGCTGCATAGTCACCTAGAAATTCCCGTCAGGTTTTTAGAAGTACCAATCAAAACCAGATCATCTTTTGCAAGGCTTAGACAGCACTCAGTCCTTTGGTGAATATTAAATTTGCTAACTGTGTGCGTGGGAAGACAATGCGGGGGAAGAGAATAAGGGAGAGAGAGCACAGATTTTAATTTCAGCATTTAGCATCCTCCCAACAGATTCTGGTTGCTCTATTAAAATGATCTGCATTCCTAAAGTTAGGAGTGACCTTTCTCCCCAGAAGGTATTAGAGAGAGGAAGCCTAGCAAGCAATTACAAAGCATTTATTCGCGCCCCAAGGCAGTAGCCCCTACAGTACCACCCTAACTACAAAATGCATCATCCTTACCATCTCCACAACCTCATGCATTTTGCACTTCAAGATCTGCAATGCAGGCAGCCTGTTTCACTTACCATCTCTCCCTCCTGAGCCTGCAGCCAGTGCTCCTCCCCACGACCATCGCTTCTGCTTCTGTTCCAGCTGCTGGCTGCGTTCAAGGGACCGACGCATCATGGCTTCTAAACGTTCCTGGTTATATTGGTACAAAACCAGAAACCAAATATGAATTGGTTCTTTGGGGGCTTTTTCTCCTCCTTCTGAAACCATGCTAAAAACCACACAGTTCCCCTGTTGCTCCACACAAGATGATTACGGGAGCTTTTTTGCAATAAAAGAAAAAGGACTGAATAAAGAAGGTATCAGCATGCTACCTACCTCCAGATATGTGTATCCTTTGTCTGCAAGCCACTGAGGTCACTACAGAGGCCTAAGTAAATAACACAGGTTGCATCACTGCCTAGCATCTGCTCCTGCTGGTGAGGCTGCTGCTGTGCTCCGGACTTAATTTGTGTAAGAATAATGCTCGACAAGCATTAACTCCTTCTTGTCTATGCAGACCTCAGGATTTTTTCCATGCCTTTCTGAGCACAGCTAAATTGCTGCAACGCCAGTGGCTCCTCCTAGCCACGCAGATAAATGATCACTTCAAACCCAAAGTAGGTTACTTTGCAGGATGCCCTATTTATTTATTTATTTTTACAAAACCTCCCTACTTTCTTCCACTATTTTCCTTACAGTCTAGGCATTTAAGAGCTTCTGGGGCCCCCCTATGTATTTTTTTAGTGCATGCCCAGATTGTGCTGTTCTGAGATTTATTTTTTTTTCCTCCACCCCCATGTTCTTCTCCATGGTTTGACGAGTTAGGGATTTTTCAGATGGGGAAAATAAGAAGATTTCTTTCCCTCCCCAAATCCTGCTCTACCTTTAACTTACAGCTACACATGGTTGCCTTATTCCCTCTCCACTACCTCCTAACTCTCACTCAAAGACCTCCACTCAGTTTTGTTCCCACCTCCTCCCTCTGCTAGTTTCTCAGTGGTTTATTGTTGTGGCAATAATCTTTGCAGCTTTCTTTTCCTCCTTTCAAGCAGATAAAACCTGGTTCTTCACCACCCACCATTCCATCACCTACCACCCTCTTCCCTTCATCCTCCCAGTACCTCATTCACATCTGGCAACCTCTTTCACCCTCTCATTTCAGCAGCTCAACCCCTACTGTGAAAGACGAGTCTACTCTTGCTGCCTCCAACTCCTGCCCCAATGGTTTTTAGCCCCTTTGATCCTATTAGTATTTTTGGTCCTATTACTTACTACCTTTGCTATGTCCTTCTGGTCTAGTATAAAACTCCTACTCTATCTACTTCAAACTCTTGATCTGGCAGGTTTCCGTGATTATATCACATGCCCTTCAATGTCTATCAGTCCCCTGCTCTGTCTCCAATATCTTTTGGTAGCTCATATCAGCTGTGTGGAAAAATCTCTCCTGCATCTCTTGGCCAGATTACTTTCTCTCACTGATTGATGACTTTGGTCTAGGTTTCCTATTCCCCTTCCCTGAGATATTTTACCACAAAATTTCAGTCTTTGTTCCAGCATGTCTCCTTCACCCTCTGCACTGATATTGATCGAGCCTGTTGTCTCTGATGGAGCTCCTTCAGCAGATCAGACCCTAACATCAGGCACCTCCGGTAACTACCATGCCTTGAACTTCTATGTACGTACCTGTAAACGTTGTGTTATCTTCCTGGGGCTCTGTCTATGGTCACTGGCTTTCTACAATGCCAGATGCCCTCTCATCATCTTCTGGTTATCTGCAATATACTTTTGTCTCTTCCACATCTTTGAAGAATCTCTTCTACTACTATGACTTCCAGTAATTTACTTCTGGCCTCATTTTTTCCACCTCATCCAACCATGCTACCAATTATCCATCAATTTCAACAGCAAGCCACTACCTTTTGTCTTTAAGCTCTTTCAATTTTATTACAAATCACTTGCACCATAAAGAATTCCATTCCATTACCCTCTATACAAAGAGTGAAAAAAGTCAATTCTCACATACACTTTCTATCATTCTCAGCTCTCCTGTCCCTGTTACCTTTCGGCCAGGTAACCCACCCTGCTATTAAGATTTCTCCTGCCATCTCCAGGAAGATGATCTTTTGGTCATGTGTTTTGAGCTCGCACTGCAGTTTTGTCCCTCTTCTATGTCTTTAGCTCACAGTCTATCAGGTAACATCATTCAAAGACCACTGAAAGCAGGCAGCTGCTTCCCCCCTGCTCCCCCCGCCCCGCCTCTTCCCCCCGCCTTCTGCCTAGTCAGTGCCATCAGTGTCCAAGCAGGCACGCAAATTCTCTCTTTGCCTCTTTCCTCCTCCTTTTTCTCTCTACAGAGCAGATGCATAACCCACACAAAGCTCAAGCACAGCCTCTTCTGCAACAGCCCAGAAAAACCCCACAGTTTTGAATACTCTATCACTCCTTGTCTGTGCTTTGGGTGTGAAAAGAAAGCAATCTTCCAGTCCCTGGAATCCAAAGCCACTCCCCTCTGATTTACTTTGCTACAGTCTTTCTTTCTTCTCTTACTACTTGATGATGCAATTTTCACATTTAAAACATGTGTGTGCTGGCTTTGCATTTCAAGTTCATACTTTTTGCCTTTAGCTTCCCACCTCCCAACATTAATTCAAATTGCATTTGAGTCCCTTTTCTGTACTTGCTCTTTCCAAACCTCACCTCCTATTTCATCATCAGTTCTTCACTGCAGTCTGCTTCTTTTAATTACTTTGTTCTCCTCTGCATCTTGCCCCAATATACCTTTCTACCTACACTCTTTATGAAGGAAAATGACCCTCCCATTTCGTTCTGATTAAAGCATACACTTACACAGAATCTTTTTTCCATATCTGATTAATATTGTTATATATTAAGCAAAAAAGATAAGATGAAAGCAGTCAAATTTCAATTATCTGGATGATTTATGTTTGGTTGTGCTTTTTTTTAATGCTGCTTAGAGGAAGGACCAGCAATTCTGTAATTTGCAAACCACAGAATACACTTATACCACCTACTATGAAAAGCGCTGTTTTAAGAATAAAACATATGATGAAATAGATTAAAGAAATTAAATGATTTTTCATACATATTTGAAAGCCTATGCCACCTACAATCTGAGGTGGAAATCTTCAACTACATGATCTGGAGAGGATCATCCATTTTCATTTGCAAAGAGCCGTTCATTAAAGCACTATAGAACATAATTATTAAACCTCATGAAACCCTGCGGATATAGCTTAGATAAAGAACAATATGAAGGCCATTTTTCACAAAGAAAGAATAGTTATTTAAAAAAAACATTTTAAGTAAGCACAAAACTAAAAAGCCAAAGAAAACAGTAAGACACATGGATGCATAGCATAAGCAACTCATACATTAGTAATTTGGTCTGTGACAAGAACTAAACAAGACGACAAAGCACTCCATCAGCAAACAATGTGCAACAAAGCCTTCCTCTTTATGTTATAGATGAAGTACCTTCTTAAAAACATACCGAACTATCCATGTGATCCTCATTTGGGAACTCTAACAGCTACAGATAGAGGAAATAATCTCTGCACTAAAGACATAGTGAGCTTCCTCAAAAAAATATAATGTACAAGCTTTGAATGTAGGTTAAATTAAGAATGAGTAAAACCATAAAAAGAGAGGCATCTACTGCTAGTATCTAAAATATACACGCTACTTTCCAAAATCCATAGTTATTCATCCAGGTTTTCCTCAGATTAAGCACCAGAACAAACATTTGCTCTGTCTGAATTAAGACAAACCAAAACCAAACAAACCCACAAACTAATAGTGAGAATACGAATAGTTTGCCTGAAGCACTTTATTTTTATGTAAAACACGACACATGTGAAAACAAAGGAAAAATTTGTTTTGCAAGTATTATGACTTAAAATAATTTGTGCGAAAAATTCTAAACCAATCTGCCTTATACCTACAATATAAACATCTAGAAGAGCCCAAAAAAATCCCCTTCCTCTTCACTTAATATATTCATCAGCACTGTAAGTAGCTCACTGTTTCCTGATATTATCAGTTGGCTTCATATTTTGAGTATGTCTTCCACATAGCAACAAAAGAGCTCTGTTATTTTCTGTCCAAAGAATGCATTAAAAAGCAATACAGTATTTTTAAATTTAACTACCCTTCTGAATAGAATTCATTTCTACTCTGAACCAATTACAATTACGGGTGTGTAGAAAGGGAAAATTTATTAAGGGTGTGTGCATCAAAGAACAGCATGGGACAAATGAAGGCTCTGTGTTAAGGTACATGGGGAGCTGTAGCAGCAAGCAATGGCAAGCAGGGAGCAGAGGATGGTCCGTGTTGTAGTGAGGACTAAATTCTTCTTATGTCCACCTCACAGCAAACTGAGAGACTACTTGCATAGCAATCTCAAACAGTTTGTAGCAAAATTTTTGTATTACTTTTGCAACTGAATTCCACTCAGCATATGAATTGCCATAAGATGTTTGGAAAGCAGTTATTATTTCCATCTATTATAATTAAAAAAGTAACTAACTTTGAATTATACTATAATAAGTAATTAACGCTATAACATCTTGAGAGTTTTTCCACTCTCTTGTGTTTCAGTGCATACTTTTTACAAATGTAACAAATAGTGCATGTGCACCAAAACAATCTCTCCAATACTGCAGGATATTCTTTTCCATTTAGCAGTTGTTGCATCAGTCTTTCAAGTCTGAGTGTTGTATTAGATTTGATGCTGTCTCCCAGCAGCAGTTCATTTAAACGTTAGTATATTGGTAGGATCAGTACTATTTTTATCAATTTCCTTTTTAACAAAATCTGATGGTTTTATTAAAAATGAATCTTTGACTAGATGGATGTTATTGCTCTTATTCACAGTAGCATCCTTGACGTGGCCTGTACAGGTGATGCTCATATTGTCTTATGGAATACAAGAGCAGTAGAAGAGCACTGCTTCTACAGAGACTTCCCAATACCCTGTGTACAGCTAGACGTTTATTTGCAAGGTATTTCCAAGTCACATGGAAGTTCAAGATAGGGAAAGAGAAAAAATTATTTTAACTAAATGAGGACTAGCTTTGCTTTTATCCAGTCCCAAAGCCACTGGCTACTTACTATTAAAAAGCAACTCTTTAACAGCTTCTGAACAACAACATGCTTCTTTCCTCAAGGCTCAGGGAGTGCTTTTACTAAAGGAAGTCGGCAGCTTTAAAAGTAATATGGAGGGAAGGACAGTGCTACTAAAGACCTCTAAGAGATAAGAAAGGTGCAGTCAATATAGACAGGATGATTTTCAGACACATTTATTCAGTTCCTGTCTGAGGAACTGGACACTTCCACTGTGCTCTGCAACAAGCTCCAGCTGCCCCAGAGAACTCTGCCAGAATACCTCCATTTCCATCAACACAGACTTTAAAACCACCATCTCTTACCCAGCGCTGTAGAGGGGAAAAAGTAAGCAAAATAAATCAAACTTTAGCCACCTCCTCTTTGACAAGTCCTTTGCATGCAAAACAGCTAAGCAGAGGATGCTCTGATGTAGGAAACCAACAGGTCCCCACGGTTTGTTAAAAGCCATTTACCTCTAAAACTCTTACAGATGCAACAACAGTATTTTCTAGAGAGAGATTATATAACCTGTTCCTATCACAAATATGTACTGCCTTCTGCTGTGTTAAAAAGCAAGGAAAAAAGACTTAAGGAAGATATAAAAGGGCAACCAATAAGGCAGAGAGCAATGAAGAAAATCTCTCTACTCGGCCCTTCAGACACCTGATGAGCAGGTAAAATGGGTGCTGCAGTCCCCACCCAGTGTAAACCAGTGTTAAAAGGAAGAACACTGAGGACATGCTGCAGTATACTGGCTCACTGGCCAGGGCGCACACACACACACCCCCAACCAAGGTGTGGGAAATACTCGTTCAAAGCTCTTCCAGTAAAGGTGGCCTCAAATCTCCAGAGTGACTCACAAGCAGTGAGTAACTTGCAATGCTCAAGGAGCTGCAACTTTATCACCACCCTTTCTCAGACCTCCACTGCTACTATGTATACAGGGTTTGAGGGGCCCATCGGAAGAGCTGTGGGGAGGGGGGGATTTGGCAGATCCTTTAGCAGAATTCAAGTGGAATTTGAGAAATGAGGGAACGACAAATAAACATGAAGGGAAGCCAGGAGGTGGTGGTGTCTCCTTTACCCAATTTCCTTCTTCCCTCATCCTCTCCTGTTCTACAGATTATTCCCCTAGGTATCCTCCCCTCCTTCAGAGGCTCCTCCCACCAGGTTCAATCCATCCCCAAACAAACAAGCATCCTCTCCTCTCCTCCTGCCCGCATAGCCTTCTCTCAGGTTCTTCAACCTGGGGGAAGGGGGAGGGAGGACAGGAAAGGAAAAGGAGCCAGGCCTGGGCCTGCCTTGGCTCCCAAAAGGCTTTGGACAGTTTGAGCATGAAGGACCAGCTCAGTAAGCAGAGCTAGGAGTGGTATTCTTATCATGACCAAACACTTGGAGGCAGCCTTTCTCTCACCATTAGAGACGTCTCTCATCACATGTATGGGGTGTTGGGGAGCTGTAAGAGGCTTGCTGATGCCTGGGAGAAACACCACTGCGTGCTCAGCCTCTTATGTCCACCTCTGGGCAAATGCAGGAGGCCACTACATGAGATGAGGTCCCCGCTGAACAGACCCTTTGGGTCTGACCTGGCACAGCCTATCTTACATCTGATAAAAACTTATGTCTGTCTCATGTCTCCAGCACAGGCAAACCATGCAGGCAGGCCCAGCAGGCAGTTGCTCTCTCTTCCTATACTCCTCCCCTTCCCTGCCCTCCTCTGGTGTAAATTTTGAGGAAAGGGGTTTGGAAGCTCTTTTACTTGCCACTTTCCCTTACAACCCCCATAAAGATGATCAATTTTGCTTAGCTGCAAAAGGTTATTACAGCAAGAAATACTGGGGAAGGAGCATGTCAGATCAATGATGTTACCACAGGAGAGAGACCTCCCACCTTTTGTTTCAGTTTTGCCATTTTTCTTACCAAAATCTGAAACGAACCACAAGACAAAATATTTAACAATGAATTCTCAGCTATTATGCAGAAGCCACAATCAGTATATGTTACAGTTGAAAGAGGAATGGCAGGATATAATCTTCTCTTCAGATTAAAGTCAAAAATCAAACAACAAAAACATTTCAATGGACAGCAGTATGTTATTCTGATGCCATGCAGAAGTGTTTTACTTCTTTTGCAAAGATATTTTGATCAAAAGATGGGGGGCAGAAAAAAAGGAAGGTTAAAAACTGCAGATTCCTAGAGCTTTTTTATCTAGGAACTAGGGAAATATCTTCTTTTGTCTTTCTTTTTTTAAAACCACTGCCCCCTTTCCCAAAAATCATTAATTCTTTATCAGCTGCAGCAGCAGTGCTAGTGTTTTCTATAGAATGTCATGCGGAGACACATACACACACGCTTCATTCAGAGATGTGCATCAGAAATTGGACTCACTAGAGCAAGAAAGAACCTTAAATGATCTCAGTGGGGAGAGCAGAAGAAAGGAAGGGTATGAAGATGCTTCAAAAAGATATGTGATTAATTCTGTTCTGTGCTCAAATTTTAAACCAGCCTAGATTCTTCACTGCTTTAAGTAAGAATTTCTGATTTTATGTTACTGAGGAAACCAAAACATTTTCATAAGCATTAGTTCTATTTCATGGACAGGAAACAAAACAGTAAGAAGAATCTTGCCATTTTATGGAAACACTCATCTTTAAAAGCTACCTTCTGGAAAGCCAGTGCTTTCAGTCTGACAGTCAGAGTCCCAGATATGGGAGCATAAGTAGATGACTATTCTGTGAGATCAGACAAAAATCAAGAGACAAAAAAGCTTTAGAAAATGTTTTTGATGTACAAGCAGTAGTAGAGCATTTATAGCTGTGGTGATGTGTGGTTGCAGTTCCCAAAATAACACCCACATGTCTCTAGGTCAAAAAAAGAAATCAATGTTTAATGCACATCAATATTCAGCTATGTTTAATGCTACCATACAGAGTTCTCTGTCTTACAGTGGACTTTACCTCCTCCTCTTTAAGTTTTTGTCTCCGTTTTTCTTCAACAGCTGCTCTCTTCTGCTCCTCTCTCTGCCTCTGTTCCTCCAGTCTTCTCCATCGCTCCTCCATTTGCTTTTCATATTGAAGTTTTGCTCTTCTCTCCTTCTCCAGTATCTGCTGTTCCCTAGCAGCTTAGGTAGAGAAAAAGGTGCATTTCACCTTATGCCAATTTTCTCCTGCTTCAAAATTATTTGATAACATGACACAATAGAGTAAAACAAATACAAGTATACGGGGTTTTAGTCCACTGAGATAAAAAAATATAGTGCATAGAACTGCTGGAATGATTAGTAAATCTAAGTGATTTGCTCAACAAATAAATAGGGAAGCCCTTTGTACACAAGGTGACAATTTGTGCCCCTTACCTATGTAAAAACAGTGTACAGAATAGTTAACAACTCTTTTTTATGTTTCAAATCCCTCTGTAGCTTAAAGCCAAATTCTTTTTTCAGACATAACAAATGTTCCCAGTAGGTTTTAAAGTGAATCAGTTATCTATGTTGAAGCAAAAGCCCTTGGAATTTCTTTAAAACTGTGCTTCCCATTATGGGGCTGCCTTCAAAATAAATACATGAAAACAACATACGCTAAATTTTCCATGAAGCTTTGAAAATACACCATTCTGTTCATAATTTGGTGCTACATCGTTATCCACTTCTGCCTCTTTGCATGAAAAAAAAAATATTACTTCTTGTTACTGAGGGTTTGCCCAACTGGAGTCATAATGTTCTTCTTGAGACATTAGCTTGTTGTTACAGAAATTCAGATGGCAACATTACATACAGGACTGTTGCTTCGGGTTTACATGGGAGAGCAAGTAGCAGAAGTTAACGTGACAAATTATGAGGAAAAATCCACTTCTCATGCAAGTGTATGCCATAAAAAGGCAGGAAAGAGGAGTTCAGTAAGCATGCCTACGTATATGCAAGCCTGTAATGTCACATACCAAGACACATATAGCTGATATCAAAGAAGGAATATTCTCACAGTTGCCAGGCTAAGAACTTGAAAGTTAGGGAAAGCCAGAATGAACACTGTTTATACAAGAGCTCGTCCTTCACCATGCTCACCTATTCAGCCTCAGTCTGCTTCTTCAGTTCCTGCTTCCTTGGACAGCAAATTTTCGCCCTTCTAACTCTCCCTTCAGTCCTGGGCTCTTGCCCAGCCATCTCAATTCCCTGTTCTCAGATCAGCCTTTTTCCCTCAACTCCTGCCCTCAGGCTTTTTAATCACAGCCTTGACCTTCAGTCCCTTTTAGCCCCACTCCACCCTCAAGCCCTTGGTTTAAAGCCAGAGAGTCCCTCCAATACCAGATCCTTTTCCAACAGTTGCATTTCTTTCCCTTGAATACTGGATTCCCCCTAAAATACTTCTTCCTCACATCCAACCTGCTTTACAGAACACCTTCTACCTTATTCTTTTCAGAAACACAGTCGATGTTGTCTTCCCCATTTGCCTTATGAGAATTAACTACTCCTACCCGCTCAGGACAGGGCAGCATGAGAGGGGTGTCAGTGCTGCAGGTGAGCCTGGGATTGTATGCCTGAAGCATCAGACTTGTCAATAGATAGTTACCTCAGAGACAGTGGAAGACAGGTGACCAGTTGTTAATTGTTAACAACTACTAGCCACATCAGGTACAGCAGGTGAAAACAGCATGCTGGAGTTGATAAAAACCAAAAATAAAAGAGAGGTGTCCAGAGATTGTGCTAAGATTACCTTCTGAGTAAGTAGGTGAAACCTGGGATTGATTTTGAACAGAGAAGCAAACCATCCTGTCCTCATGGACACACATGCAGTTCTTGTTCTTTAATTTAGACATACTAAATCACTGATTAATGAGTTTTGGCTTTGGTGAAAAGGTTATTTTATATTGCTGCAAAGTACCTCCTAGCTGAATAAAAGATCTGTCCTTCTGGGGAACTCGCTGCTTTTTTCTGAACTTCTAAAAGAAATTTGCCACAGAAACTGTGACCACAACCCACAACTCCCCATTTTAGAAATGGTCTTATCCCTAAAAAAGTATGTTTCCAGAAGGCATATATGATGTTTGGAGACAAGAACTGCAGCCAACACCTTCCAAATCCCCTGGGCCGACCACTCCTAGATTCTCCAGCTTTCAGTTTCCCTCTCATCTCCTCTTCTGCTTTTTAACCGAAGTCCTTTCCCATCTACTCATCATGTCACTTTCTTGGGAACCAGCAAAGAAGGGATAATCAAGAGGACAGAAGAGATAGTCTGGACTGAGTATACCTGTAAGCTACAACTCTGGCTGGTGCATGCCCCACACAGACAGAACCTCAGGGGAGATTAAGTACCGAACACCAGCAGATTTTCACAGAACTACCAAAAGCAGTCTTGCTTACCAAGCCCACAGTATTAAAAAATGTCAAGTCACAGGTCTCAAGCCTCAGGTTTTGTCACAAAATGGTCAACAGTTTGTTCATTTATTTATTGCAAGAAAAACAGTATTTTCCCATGATTCTTTTAACAGGTGTCCACACTGTTTTAGTTGACATTTCATCAAAATATTTGCCTATTATGATTACAAAATCATAAAACACTGACAATTTCTTCTGATAGGTATTATCAGGTAACCTTAAGGAACAGTGCTACTGGCCTTTCTTGTTATTACAATGAGGAAAAATGAAGTTAACTGTTCAATATTTTTAATATGTATATACAGAAAGTCCAAAACAATGTTGAACAGTTACTTTCATTCATATATAAAAATGAAATTAACTGTGTATACACCACCACCCTTATATACATGTTTTTATGTATTTCCTCCACATTTCCCTGGGGGTATTAGTGGATTAAAAAAACCTGACTATTTTAAAAACTCTGAAATCAGTGCGTAAGTTATTCAGGAAATGGATTAATTTTTTTTATCATTCTCTTGAAAGAGTAACCATTTTAGAACTTATGGAAAAGTATCTGCTTTATGTCATACTTAACAACTCCATGATATCTCTTAATATTGCTAAAACTTAATAGACTAAAATTGAGGCTGTTTTACCAAATCATCTTACATATTATCCTGAGTATTATTCAAGGCTTATTTGGTATTTTTACAAATCAGAATCCTAACAGTCAATATCTTGCACATAAATGTATATTCAAATGTACATAAATCAAAGAAGAAAGTCAACTTGTAACTACAGAATATTAAATACTCAAATGAAAATCAAAGAAGACATAGATTAATTTAATTTTTATAATTTAATTTAAAAGTAGCAATATAAGTGATAAAAACTAGGAACAGACTGAGCCACAACTTTTAAAATTCAGAACAGAAAAAAATGTCACGTTAGTAACTTAATCCTATTAACACATATACATAAATAATACATACACCTCCTGCCACCTTACCAAGGTATTTCTCCCTTTCTTCTCTTCTCTCCTTTGCCAGTCTTTGTCTTTCATCAGTTTTTAGAAATCCATCAATGGCTGAAATCAGAGAAAGGAAAAAAAAAAAGTGTTAGTAAAACTAAAGAAGCATCCAAAAGAACTAAAAAAATCCACCAAAAATAAATCATATCTACTGTATTTAACAACTCCAACAACAAAAATGATTTTGCACTTGTATGTGGGTGGGTTAACAAGCTGGGATTTGAATACATCTTGAGCACAGTCTCCTACCTACTGCCGAACTCCAAGTCCTCAGTGTAAATGCCCGACTCCTCTTCCCAGAGCAAACAAGCATGCTGTTAGTGCTTGCTTTAAAACTTTCTTGGGAAAAACCACAAGGATGCAATTAACGTGTATTCTTTTTTATTAATAACCTCATTTTAAAGTTTCTAGCTAAAAAAGAAAAAAGGTAGTTCAGAAAAGCAGTAAAAGCAGTATGTGGCTCTCATAGTCTAATGCTATGTGGAGTCCCAGCTTTCATACTTATGGCTTAACACAGCCCCACAGCTTCCTCGCCCACAGGAAACCACTAGCACCAGCTCATTTCAACAACCAGCAATTAGTGCTGGATAAGGCTATGGCAGCAGCAGCCCTCCTGCCCTCTTCTCCAGGTAGGAAACACTTTGTTTCCTCCTTGAGTTGGTATCTAAAAGTAGGTTACTTGTCTGGGAGGAGGTTGCCTAAGGATGTTTTGTACCTGGATCCGGATACCCCAGTTCTTCGCACAACATGAGCCACCAAAAAGCCCAATTTAAGAAGGCAGGGAGGCAGAGCGTGACACATGAGGTGCCTCAGGGTCACCTGCCTGCGTGCTCTGCAATGAGCAGCCAGATGGACCTTAGGTGGACCTTCTGCAATACCACAGGTAAGCTCACCAGCTGGTGACTTGACAGACCAGCGAGAGGATGGTATCCTTTTAAAACAGCTGAGAGGGCCTCCAGTGTCCTCCCTTCTCTGTTTTCAGGATCTCCTGGGGTCTTAGCAGGGCTGCAGTGCAAACAGACATGGTGTCTCACAGCACAGTTTACATCCTTTGCAATCATTATTTGGGCTCCCTACTGAGTTCCTGAATTATAATTAAGTCCCCTTCCCTTTTGCTCTAAGAAATGCAGTTGTTAATTTTATCAGATAAATACGAGTGGAAAAGTTACTTAGACCGTAACCCTGACTCTCTTCCTGAAAAGTCCCACTTGCAGGCTCCTCTCTGAGGGTATCCTGTCTGTGGGAGTAAAGATTTTGTATAGCAAGCGCCTTTCTGTAAAATGCACGGTTCTGTAGGAAGGCTGAAAACCAGCCTCATTGGTCCCTAGTGACTGGTGAAAAGTGCCGGTCTCAGCTGTCCCCCATTAGAATAACAGCTTGCTTTTTCCCCAAGCAGCACCTTCAAACACCATCTCTAATCCTCCTCTGCACACGCAGACGGCGACTACCTGACAGCAGCCAGGCCTCTGGAAAATTGCGATTACAGCTCCCAGCTGGTCAATTACAAATAGCATTTATGGGTCAAATGCATATCTATTTACTACTGAAGACTCATCCTACTTCCATACTAGTCTGCTTGTTTGTTCACTGGGCTGCCATGTATTGTCAGATTTGATAAGCAAGGGGGAGAGAAGAGGAGGTGGCTCAGTGAGGCAGAGGTTTGCAACTGCATTGAAGGGGCCTACAATAAGTGGCCAAGAAGGGGAATCCTTTTGTCAGCATAGTTAAATTACAGCTCCAATGGAAAGTTTTTCAGTGATCTGAAAGTCAAAACATCACAAAACCTCCAATTTAGGCTAGAAGCAGCAGAGGAGGTGAAATCAAGACTGGATCAAGAGCCCAAAGAGGGAAGACTGAGCTTGGGAGCAAGTGGAGGCTGGAGAAAGGGAAAGAAGCAAGCAGAGGCGGGCGCTAAGGTCTTCTGCAGCAAGGGACCTAACTCAGATGGAGAGGTGGAACCTGAAGTATGGAAACCAGGATGGGGATAAGCTGGAGGGATGAGGAGAGGAAAAGCAAGACAGCCCACATCCATGAATTGCGTTCACAAAATCCTGCACTGACTCTAACTCTCATCACTCTCCTACTTTCAGCAACTATGAAACCCACTGGCAAAAATACGTCCCATTATGTTTGTCAATAAAATTATAGCAAAATTATCTCTAGTTTGGTTGCTTCATGAACGCTACTGGCAGAAGTGGATCTAAAAGCTCCGGCCTTGCTCACAACTGCCATAGCTATCCGAAGTTGATGCACAATTTTTCAGGTTGGCTTTCTCAAGAGTTTGGATGTCTCACCCCCCCCAAGTAATATTAAAAGATCAAGGCTGTAATGCTAGATACTTAAGAAATGAGAACGTATCAGAATTGAAGCAGTTTGCACAATCCTTATTTTGCCTCCTTATACACACATATTATGTATTTTTCCTTTTAGGTCCCTTTGTTTATTCAAAGCATAGAATGAAACGCCTCAGGAAGGGAACCAAGTTCAAAGTGATCAGTGCTTCTCGCTTTGTTCTTTCCAAAACTGGAAAGTAGACAGAACTATAATCTGAAGTCTGTCTTGGAGAACGGCACTCCACACTATGTCACAGGCGAGACAACAAATACATGGAATTGGTGTGTTGCACATGTAATGAGCAGCAATGTGCAAAAAAAATGTGTGGAGCAAAATAGTACGCAACCTAATAAATACAGGCATCAAATGCATATGCATGCAGCAAGGGTAGCATTAAAATAGCACAGGCATCCTCAGTACTAGCATTTCTTAAGTATTTGACTTCACAAATCAGCATGCTTGCCAAAAATCAGACATTTGCTTACCTTCAGAAAGTAAACATAGCTTTCAAGGACAGCATAACTATTCCCTGGGTAATAACTTGTACCTCGGGATAATTTTTTTTAAGGCCAAAATTAGCGTATTTACTACACATCTTTATATAATATACATTACAAATGTAATGGGCACAGCAGTTACCTGCAGTGCGAAATTTGACTAATGACAGGAATTCAAATTCTGTTTGGTAAAGCAAACTGCAAACAGCAAGCTAGCACAGGTAACTCTACCATGAAAGTAACGTAATGCCATCTCGCTTCATAACACGAACTGCCAGCAGAGGGCAGAACAAGGTTTAAATGAAAAAGAAAACTCCAAAGCAAAAAAGCTTTCACTGTGGTAAGTGACCTCAGGTTAATGTTCTGTATACTCAGCTTTATCCTGAGCCTTCCTCATATTTACAGCTAAGCCTCTGATCCCTCAGTTAGAAAGCCGTGTAACAGCAAATGACATGTTTAAGAGTCAGGACATAAATGCAGGCTGGTTGTGCCTTCTGCCAACCAGAGTAATGAATACAAAGAGACACTGGCAGAAAATTCTCTAATAACCCTTTATTCCCAGACTTGCAGAAGAATGAGGAAACTGCCCAAGTAACGACATCAAGGATTTTACTGTAAGGAAGCACGCACACACACATAAATTGCTGCTACTTCTTCTCCCAGCCCTCCCCAAAAGCCCCCTTTCCAAAGAGTCCCCACTCTCAAAGGCATGCATCTAACCACTGGGCTAATTCCTCAAGATTTTGCCTCATTTTTTGACTGAAGAGATCCAGCTGCTCCTCTGGGACTTTGTTACAACAAGCATTTCTAAAGAAAAAGACCATAACTTGAAACCGGTTCAAGTGTCAGCAGCAGTAATATACCAGCTAATGCTGCAGGATTCTTACAATACTTCAATACTTATTTTGAAATAATTATTCACAGGAGCAAAAACTGACATGTTAATCACCACTTCAATCCTTTTTGATGCGCAAGGTAAACCTATTCAGACTGATGAAACGGTGCCAGAACATGTCCACACACACTCTGCTCTGCTCCATGTATCACTTGCGTAAGCCTCTTGGTGGCTGCTCAAAACAGAGAGGAAGGTTGTCCTGTCCCAATAAGACACAAGGCAAGCTCTGTCTTTTGAAATCTGTATCCTGTTTCTGGTTGAGAAAACAAGTACTCGAGCAGGACAATCAGGTTACCAGAAGCTGAGAAGGACCAACCAGCTGCTTGGACACCTCCTCTCCTGAAATGTGCACCTAACTGCCAGCAGGTAGGGCCTCCGTTCATTTATTTTTATTTTTCTACTTTGTTGTTGATCCCATATACAACTCTGTCCTCTGTAAAATCCCACGGTATTTGGTTTCACAATGTATTTATATATAGCAGATATTGAAGCCCTTAATAGCAGGCATCCCAACACAGAAAAAAAGTCAGCTGGGGATCTGAGGCCAGCTCTACATAACAGTGTTCAACATAGCTAGACCTCTGGCCATCCTACATGACCATGGTCAACACAGTTAGACCTTTGCCCATTCTATATGACACCGTCCAACATTTTCAGACCTTTGCCACAGTATACGTCATCTACACTGACGTTGCTGTGTTGGTGAAATTCCGGGTTTGAATGCAGTTCTGCCAACGGGTGGCCTTGCCAGGGATGTGGCAAGGTCGTCTATATAACAGATCAGACCAGTCCGAGGTATCACTGCACTTACACCCACCATTCTGCTGTTAAACTCTGTTGTTTCAAATAATATAATCTCAATCTATAAAATGAAAGTTTCGCTCCCTAAAAACCTGCTTTCTCTCCCATGAGACTGTTCTTTGCGACAATAAAGAACAGACTTTTTTACCTGCCGCTGCCTCCCTCTGGGTACTACTGAATGAAGAAGAGTTATGTTCAAGTTTTCAGTTACTTACTATATTCTGAGGAGAAAAAAGGTAGAAAACTGCATGTGACTGTACCTGGATGACACTTTCTATTGGCAAAAGGCACTTTTTCTAAATTCTAATTATGGTGTATCACTGAGAGGCTTTTGGGTAGAGTCAACATGGAAACAACACAAGGGCTTTGCAGGTATGTTCAGTAAGATTTAGTGGATTGTCCTCTTATTTTGTAATTGCCTTTTTACAAGTTTTCTTTAATTAAAAAAGCTGTTTATTGTATTGCATGCAAAAATCTGAATACAAAGAATCAGATTTTTTCCCGTTTCAGTTACTTGATTTTATTTTTTATGTTTGCCAGGTTGGATTTCAAATATAACCGGAAAAGAAAAAAGGGACATTCTCCATTATGTCTAATTAAAATGCCAGGATGGCTATCCGTTGTTATAAAGATGTCAAGGAGATGAAGTCATTAAAGGCAGACTCAGTTGCCAAACACAGTGACATTTCAAACACCCCAGGCTAATTGTCTGAGAGGTGGCCTGGCAGACAGGACCAAGAAGCTGTCATGGACCTGCACGTTCTGGTTAAACAGCTAGGACACAAAGTGTCACTAGGTGCTTGCTTTGTGTTCATGATCTCTACCCTGAATTTTCAAATTAATTGTTGAATCAAGAACTTCAGCTGTACATCATACTTACACAAAGATTACAGTAGCAAAATATGTCCTACTGCTAAGTTTATTTAAGTTTAAGGTGAAATCACTCCAAAATGCTGGCCAAATAACTTTAAAATGATACATAAAGTGTATATATAGGTCATTTGGTGATCACGTATAATAAGAAAAATCTCTTAATTACTGCATGGGGAGGAAAAAGTTGCTAAAATATAAAAGGCAGATCTTTTCAGTTCTGCACAGACACCTAATTGGCAAGCTTTATGTGTAAACAGTGCGTACAGCCCTAACAGTGCCCCATGGAGACTCCAGCATCAGGCAGACACAGCAGACACATCTCAAGATCACTCAGAGAACTGGTAAGATACATTAACAGAATGTTTTCACTTATGAAAACACTAGATAAATAATAACACTAGATTAACAATTTAGTTTACTGAACAGGTCCCTACTAGACAGCCCACCACATGGTAAACACATAAAAAGTGGCACCACTACGTCAATGTGTGTTCTACATTGCTGTTTTATTCATATGCTTCTGTAATCTCTCAGGCAGAGAGGAGTTTGGAGGCTTAACCAGAACTTGCCAGTGTCTTTCTCCCAGATTTAACAAACATGGACATTTATAGCTGTATTTTTCAAACTACACCAGACCCCAGACCCATTTGGAACCTGCAGGTAGGATCTTCATCCCCTTCTAGCCTATCCCTTCAGCTTCTTACTGCAGGTAATTACAAAAATTACACAGAAAGGGAGGTGAATGGTGGAGATTCAGCTGTAACTTAACCTGGGTGGGTTATATTTTTTTAAACTTCAGTTTCTCAGAAAAAATCCTACATCACTCAGGTTTATGAAGACAGAAAGTTAAACATATAATTTCTAAGTTCAGCAGTTACTTTAAAAACTCTGTATTCCTACCTTTTTCAATAGAGATCCTAATTTATCCTTTCAATCTTACTACAATTGAAAAATTTTGTCTTCAAAAAAAGTCTGTATATATGTGAATGCATATTATGCATGAAGAGAACTTTTATTCAAGTAGATATAAAAATGTTAATCTTGTGTTCTGTAATCTTTTACTATTCATGAATAGTAATTTTAATAGCAGATGCTGATATACTTGAACACACAAATTCCATTTCATAACTATTTTTGTATTTATTGTATGACTGCAGCTAGCTTGAAAACACCTTCAGTAACTTCACATGAAGCTGAAATGAAAAACTATGCTCAAGCACTTTTAGAAGTAGTGTCACTTCTCTGAAAAGTTCATCTTTGTAGCATACATGCAAACACACACGTGCTGAATTAACTAACTATTAAATGGTGGACGTGTATGTCAGATTTTATATGCTGCAGAATAAAGCCTGTGCAAAGACACTTACACATGGTAAACAGGGATAAAGGACAGACCTGCCTCTCCACCCTACTCCAAGGGAATATATTATACTCCCTTGCTCTACACTAATAACACTTTCCAAGACACTTGATTCACAAGGGGGAAGGAGAATGGAGACAAAAAAGAAGGGGCTTTCCTTTTGCTTATTATACAACTTTCATCCAGCAATTGGTTACCAATGGGAGTATTCCTCTGCTAGAAGACAAATGGGCAACTATTGTTAATAACCACATATAAAATTTTAATACAAAATAAAACATTATACATGTAAACATTATGTCCAGAGCCTTAGTTAACAGCTCTTGAATGCTCTAACACTAGCTTCAAAGTAGCTACTGCTTTAGTAGCCATCAATCAAAGCAGGCACAGCTCTACCGCTGGCTCCAAAGCAACCTGGCAGGTGGGGACCCAACCACATGAATATGCCGCTCCTCCTCTTGTTCAAGTCTCAAGAATTTTATCTTTTGCAGAATATCAGCAGAAGCAGAATTCAGCATCAAGATATTTCTAACAAAAAAAAAATCAAGAGTTGACTAACAATTCTGAAATCAGATGAAAGGAAAAGTAGCAAAAAAAGAAAAAAGAGGCCTGAAGATTCTCATTTATTTATAATTGTTGTTACTAAAATATCTAGTCATTTTCCTATTTGCAATGGATTTGAGTTACACATTTGCAGTATGATCTAAGTTTACGGACAATTTCCAGCGCTGTCTTCTTAAAAAAAGGACATTGCATAACATCAGAATCACAACTATGAATGATTTTTAAGACTTAACCTTTAAAATAGTCTAAAGTAGGGCTTTTTGGGGGCCTTGCTTTTTTTTTTTTTTGCAGGAGTTGAGAGGGTTTAGGGAGAGCTGGCATTTGGGGGTTTTGTTTGAGTTTTTGGGTGTTCCCCCCCCACCTTGCTTTAAAAAAAAAAAAATAATTCTAGTCAATATAGAAATTCTCTGTGTAAAAGACAGATAGCCAAACTTGAAGATGCACTTATTAAGATATAGGAAAATTATGGTTTTTAAAATTGATTCGGTCACTAAGTCTGTTACCAGAAAAAGCCCTTGAGAATATTAATAGCAACATAGCCCTTTTCCCCTTCAGATACCTAACTACACAAGATTTATAATGAGGAGTGGAATAAGAGAAGAGCTTAATCCAGAAGAAATTAATGCATTCATGACACTGTCTTGATCATGGATTTGTCACACACACAGAGAAATTTTTTCTTTTGTTCAATCACTGCATATCTCCTGAATTAACTGTCCCAACATGTATTTAGGATTTATGCATCTACTGACTTGCAGAGACTAGTTTCACTGACTTCAGCAGAACTACTTTGTTAGAAAAGATGGAAGTATCTTGTTAGGATCAGGAAGCCCTTGCGTGCCCCACCCAAGTTTGAAAAGAGGTCCTATCACTCATCTACTATCATAGCAAATGGAAAACGCATTTGTTGGAAGGAGACTATCTATAAATACTGTAAACAAAGCTTGCCTAGTTCACTTCGTCTTACAACCTTTGGAAGAAAAAGCCTCACAGTAAGACAGTAAGCCTCAAGTCATAGTTATATTGCCCAAGTTACCTAAGGGAAATATTTTAGGATCATATATATTTATTTCTCCATAGCAGTGAATTCAACCTGAACAACCTCATTTTAGGAGCATACACAACAAAATGAAAAAAATTAAATTTCTTTCCAACAACTTTCGTCACCAGAATGATCTAGAAACAAAAGTTTTGCTTCTATAGGGTACTCTAGCACACTTCTATCCCTCAGTAAAAGTGTTTCTGGACTTGCAATACACATTTATGTATCAACACCTGCGGATGTTATATGTTTATTATTAGGTATTAGCTAACCAGAAACTCAGTGAAAACTAGCATTTCGCTGAGAGATTCAGATATTTTTAGCATCAGCAAATGAGATGGAAACTATAAGTATCCATTTCTTCCACCTCCAGCTAGCTTGTAATCCCCGAATGAACATTAAAACCCACTTCCTATTCAAGTTAATTGGCTTTGCCGGTGTATGGCACTCAATAGTGATCTTACGCTGTGGTGGTTTTACAATTTTCACTGCTATGTTACACTCCCAAATGGCAGCTGAAGTGCATGAAGACATCAAAAGTGAAGGGAGAGCACAGAACTGCTTTTCCAGATCCAGACAGCAAGAGTTTTCGTGGAAGTCTTTACAGTCACTGCAGTCTTGCACAGCCCCCACGTGGGCAAGGAGATGACCTGCATCTCAGGAGCACCATTACTCTCGTTTCACTGTGATGTTTTTCACTCAAAACAATGAACACTTACTCAAACCTTTGCAGGAACTTCCAATGCTGCAATTTAAAACCAAGGGGTGCAGAAGCCTGTATTTGCAAAGATGGTTATCTGGAGAAAACAGACAGCTTACCCGACATGAGCACTCAGAAAAGTTGGAGCCTATGGGGCAGAGCTCCTGTCTTCGTGCTCAGGCTCACTGTCACTGGCCTTGCGACCCGAGTAATACTCCCCTCAGCAGTGGGCAGTCGTGCTGCCTCCATCCGCAGGTCAGACTTCCCTGCAGCCCACGGTGCCAGCAGCCAGGAACCCTTGTTAAATTTCTGCTTCGTGGCGAAGAGGAAAGTTGGGATGATTTTCCCACCATGGCAGTGGCCTGGAGCGTGTGTCAAGCTGCCCAGCTCAAGGCACTGAAGTGCACTGCTGAAGTCCATTATTCTGCTGCCAGAGCTCCTTTTATCAAAAAAGAAACTTTCACAGCACTGGTAGAGAGCAGCTGCAAATCTCCAATTTCAAGTAACTTGGGGGTCACAGGACAGCGTTTTGGGGGAAGCCCCAGCAGTCTCTGCACACCCTGCCTTCCTGTGTGGTCTCTGCCTGCAGGACTGGAGGACAAAACAGACAGCCATGGGCCTCCGCAGGAAAGCAACTGCTTCCAGATGGGCCAATTGGTAGAGATAAAAAGAAGTCCTATAATCAAACTTTTAATTAACCTGTATGTCAAAGCATCCGTACAAAGGTGTGACATGGCAAAACTACAGCTTGCTTCTAGAACAGCTTCAGCCAGAAACTGTTCTTCTGGAGCCTTGAGTAAAAATGACGACACAGATTTGTCAGTATATTCTCATTAACTGTCATTAAAAAAAAATTAAGGATAATCACTGAAAGAATGAAAAAACAAGGTTACTATCTACAAATAAAGGGCTCACACTGTGGATGCGGAGGACTGGTGAATGTGCTTTCAGAAATGGCAATTTGTACAGTGTAGCATCGACCTTAAACAATCCACTGCACATGCATGTCTCATTTCAAGTCCAATTTAATAGAAACTGCAACAGAGATATCTGTGCTTTGGGATTTATTCTGAGTTGTAGAAAAGGTATATTTAGAGAATGAAGAAAACATATTTGACTTCTAACAATGCTTACAGAGATACGAAGCGTTGCCAGCATGCCCTTTATTTCCACAATATGCCTGCATTTTTTTTCATAGACAGTACAATTAACTTTTTAACATTACCTTCATTTCTGACTATACCCTGTCCTCCATCATTAAGTCAGTGATGACTGAAGATTTGGAGAAGGCTTTAGGGTGTTTCTCTTCTGTTCTTTGTGGTGAGCAAAGTGAATATAGAGCATTTAACAAAAGAAGAATCCATTTGCAATTTTCCATTTATATACCTTTCTCTCTCTCTCTATATATATATATATAAAAAAAAAAGGCATTGAGACTTACTAACATGGCATGCACCTATCAAGCAGTAACCTAAATAACCTCCACTTTGCTCTGCCCCTACCTGGTGCATTGCTGAAACAGCATATTATTCCACATAGAAGCAGCTACCAGATATCAGATGTAGAAAGCACGTTTTCCCTGTGATTTGACAAAGCTTCAAAAAAGAAGCAAAGCTAATTAATCCAGAGTAGACATGATCAAGGGAACTTCATCCTCTGTGGACTTGACTATGATTAGGAGCAAGAGTTAAAATGTTGCTTTTACTGTGCTTCACACTAATAGTATTTCCCATTAATTTAAGGGAGAGGAAGAACATGCATTGACTATCAAAACAAAAACAATTTACTCTAGAAACACGCATAATAAAGCCTCATAGGGAGAAAAAGCTTTTACAATTCGATGTCTGTCTTTAAGCTTTTTTCTTGCATTTTAGTAGGTGTACTATGCCAATATACTTCATATTAATAACATTATGTATAGATATATAGTTTTAACTATGTTTCTGGTCAGTTTATCAACGTCTATTTCATACAGCTCCTGCTTTTGGGTGCCCCAGTCTTGGCCCCTAGATGTAATTCTTAATAAATCATACAATTTAGTGGTGGAATCTGAATATTTGCCCTTTTAAATCCAGAACATGAATTTTTCACTCTGGCGCTTACGCAGCTATTTGACCTTATATGAGAATCTACTCCTTCTAGGTGTAGGTCCTTCAAGAGCCTAACATGTCCTTGTTGCAACTTCCACCTAGTTTTCTACCTCTCCTTTACCTGTGAGCTTCTGACTCTCAAGGAACATCAAGCACAAAACTTTCAGTGCATGCAATTCCACCTGCAAGACACTGCTGAGACTTGACCAAGCACTGGCAACCTCACTGCCCCAGACAAAGAGAACCAAAATATTACATTCACATACATCCTTTTTATGTACTTAATGCATTTTTGTATGATCATTTATAATGATTTTTCTTGATCCAACTATTTCATATTGGCCGCTGCACATTGAGAATGTTAATTGTCTCTGTTAAAAACCAAACAAACCTCCCCAAAAGACAAGGTTCCAAAAGCAAGAACCCCATTCAACTCTTACCCTTGAACTATGTTAAAGGGTCTGAATTACTTAGAGCTCCTAGATGTCAAGGAAATACGCCGAAGTGGAGATTGTCTTAACACTGACACAGGCAACATAATTTATGCATGGGGCTGCTGCAGCCTGCTGAAGGCATCCAAGACTGCGAGGGGACGAAGAGAAATAGTCACAGCTATAACACTGAGACACATTGGGTCTCACTCACCTTGCCTAAATCCCACTCCATTCTGATGGAAAGTCAGTGTTTGCATTTTGTGGAAACAGAGAGCATGGAATTAGATCTATTAAGTTAGTACTTGGAAGAATATTTTTCAAAGGCAAAGGACAGCATGCAGATGAACTGATACACAAATAAGGCTGATCATTTCTGCATCCCTTGAAAGAGTATGAACCTATGTTCTGAAGTAGTATTTAGTTGGATTTTCAGTACTTCAAAAAGTGTTAAAAATATTAAATCTGCCTTTTTACTACTGCAAAAGAGAAATCTTTGTTTAATCTGTAATTTCTCAGAAGATTATACACTGAGTTCCTGCTATAAGTTGTCTTATTTGTTAATGCAAATTCAGAACACAAATCACACTATATGTGGAGCTCTTAACCTGCAGAATAAGATATTTTACTGAAACAAAACTTTTCTACACAAGAGAGATGAGTGGATTGTGCATCCACTCATTTTTCAACTCTCAAAAAGAGGAAGTTTTAGTTTTACCTATTTCTGTAAATCTTTGTAAAAGCTCCAAATTCTTATCCTGAAAAAAAAAAAAAAAGATAAAACAGAAGTGAAAGCTACCTGTACAAAGGGGCTAAGCTGTATGCAAAGTGCTTAAATGATATGCAAAGATGAACACATACACTGAATCCAGGATTTGCAGTACACTTATGCCAACAGAAAAAAGCCAATTAAAATATAGTGGGTCACTAAGCTTTACAGTAAGTAGTGCTTAGCACAGAGATTGGGTCCTGTATTCAGGATTTTCTGTCAAAGTTCATCTAAACTTTGGCAGTGATGCGTAGCAAAGCTACACAGGATGAAGAAAGACTCCAGTTTGCAGAGGTATCTCCCATCCTCTTTTGTGACCTTCGTTGCCCAAAGAGAAAGGAGTTGAAAGATGTATTTAAGTCAGTAACATGCAATTTTCGCTGCCACGACAAAACTGCCTCTGCCCTAGCTCAGGGGAAGTCTGTCACTGGACTGTGTGCGGCAGGCACTGCAGGTGCCAGGGGAGGACTATGAGGACTCGGCTGGCATTTCCCTTGGCACAATCACTTTACAGTCTTCAGACAGACACAAGCACTTGCACGTACACTCACGCTCTACAGGCATGGTGTTTTCTTTTGACTGTTACCTGAATTCAGAGACCAGAGACACTGGCCCAAACCATTATTTTTAAAGAAAATACAAATACTTAAAGAATGTAATTTCTTGGAGTATTTCTGTTGATCCTCCAACCACCTGGAGAAGACTGACTTGATTCAGAACAAAGTCCAACACTGGCACATAAGTAAGTGCTAGAGTTAATAATTCAACAGCAGCATCCAGACACTTTTAAAACATTATACAAAACCAGCAGAAATTAATTTAAAATGCTTTAACAAAAAAATATGGTTTGTATTTCTCCAAAATTACTCTATTAAAAGGCTTGTATGGGTCTTCCATCACAGTATAAGAAAAGCTACTTGATGGTTCAAAGGCAAAATTTATGCCTCGGTATACAACTCTGGGAATACAATACAAATGCTGCTACTTCTTGCACCTGAATCTGTAGCACTTTGCACAGCCAGTTTCTGTTCTCAGTTGTATGTAAGGGCAGAGCTGGAAATCTGGCCCACAAAATCTTATTTTTCTGGTAACTCAAATTCTTCAAACAAGTGACTTGGAAAAAACCTCATTTCCTATGGGGCTGTGCCTAGACACCATATTCTCTTGTGTCTATCAAGATTCAAGTTTCTATTGAAGTGTTCTTGGGGGTCAGGGCACTTACAATCAATTCCCTGCTCAGAGTGGTTAATTTTAGGGCATGTAACATGGCTTGTGCTCTTACTGCATTCTGTGGCATCACCACCTTTGCAGGAATATAGCATCCTTTAGACTGTAACTTCTGTCAAATTTGGTTAAAGTTGGCTGATGGCTTCTACACCTAATTATTGGCAAGAAGAAAGAAGGATGGACAGATAGGTGTGATCCTCTATGCTTCATTTCCTTTTGAAGAAATACAGACAACTGAATTCTTAAAATTGTAGCCAGACACTTAAAACCCACATCAAAGTCCTTATTCATTTTCATGCCTTGAAAAATATAGCATATACAGTGTATGATGACCCTACGCCATTTTCTATCTTCAAGGCCCCAGCTATTCACAACAGGATGGCCTTGGGAAAAAAGAAAACTCATAACTTAAGAAAATCCATCAAAAATTATGGAAGTTGCTAAAAACAACAAATAGAGAAATCTGTATGCCTTTTTTAAGCACCTACCAGTTCACAGAACAATTGATAACTCTTCTGCACTTTATTTTCTGAATAACTCATATAGAATAAAGGCAAATGAAAAAATGAGGGGACATAGATTAGCCAAATCCCACACGTTTAATCACACAGTTGAAATGTTTTAGGAAACAACCAGATGATGTTACACTGTACTGATTTTCAGAGCACCTAGTTAATTGCCTGACATTTAAACTGACAGGGTTGAAGAAAGGCAGAGACAACATATAAAATGAGCACTTTAAAAGAAGCTTAATCCAGCGTCATAACATTAAACTGACAAGATAAACTGACCAATGATAACGGAAGAATAATTTTCACTGGTAATTTCTTTTGGGTTATTTATAAAAAGTAGAATGAGAAACTGTGAGTGCCTGCAGTCTATCAAAACAGCACTGTTCAGCTAAAAAGTGGATGATAACAGATGAGCTTGAAGAAATTATTTGCATGGAACATAACAAGCTCTAAAACGAAACAAAGATAATTATTTGCATAAGTGTGCTAAAGTTGACGATGACTGCTGAATTTACACTCTCAATCTTCTCCTGTGGGAGACGCCACACTGAATACACCAAGTCTAATCATGCAGCCAGACTTTTTTTTGGCATACAGATTTATTTAGTGCTATGACATTGTCTAGTAACATGTGATGTGAATGTGTACATTGAGATAAAAAGAAAGCTCTTCAAAAGAGATAAATGCATGGTGAATGCGAGAAACTGAAGGTCGGGTATGCTTGGCAGGCAATACTTTGTTCTAATTGATTTTGAGAACACTTGAATGATGATTTTGCAAAAGAATAATCTACTTATAATACAATGTAATTGTACATTTTGGAAGATGAAGGCCAGTTAGCTTAATTTCTTCTAATGTGTGTTTAGACTTTGTAAGTCTACAATTAGCCTGTATGTGGGTTAGGTGGTATTTTCTATTTAAAATTTACTTTTTAATTTTCTCTTGTTCATTGTTCCTCCCTCTCCCCCTTTTCTGATGTGTTGCAATTGTGGTTTTAATAGCACAACTTATTGGCAGGAAATTTAACCTGCCTGATCCTGCAAATAAAACAAACATAGCTTTATTTGGCACCAGAATGTAGGCATGTACAGTCAAAACTTTATAACTTAGCATCCACTTTGCACCAAAAAAGACAGCAAAATAACCCTGTTTTAATTCTTATAACAACTTCTGTGTCATCGTCTTTCCCTGCCCCAATGTCAACACTAAATCCCAAACTATGTTCTTTCCTACTTGATTATTTTTCTTTTCATGCCACAAAACCAGGTTAAGACAGAGAGATCTAGCTCTATGTAGTACTTCAGTTATTATGACATTTGTACCAATAAAACTTGCTGTACAGTAATTCCGTAGCTGAGTATCTATTTACAATTCATTTCTTATCTTTGCCCTTAATATCTCACCGGGGTCTCTACTGAGATAACCAGACTGTCCACCTTGCACAGGCTGCCAGAACTTAATTACAGCTCCAGAGTACACAGATGCAAAAATTTCCTCATTCCAAGAACATCTTCAATTATTTAAAGTAATTCCTATTCCGGATCCTAAAAAACTAAAGAAGATTTATTTAAAAAAAAAAAAAAAATCTTCTCAGCTATACCACAGGCATAAACTGACACAATTATGCAACACAATCATAAAAATACCATAAAATTATCAATGTCTTAATTTCTTTTTCTTCCAGCAATCTACCAATAAAATTGGTAGATCCAAATTAGACTAATTATTAATACCATGCAGATCTAGCCAGATAGGAGACAATATCCTGCATAGTGCAGCTGAGGAAAAACAACAGCAGGGAAACAAAATCTTTCTTCTTTTCAACTGTAAAACCACAGCTAGTGCTAAAAGTTATTGTCAGAAAACATTCTGCAGGGCTTTTTTTGAAATAAAAAGTAAAGTACAGATTCCTAAGAAGTCTTGCTCATAATAGCCACTGCAGCAGACTGAAGCCACAATGATTCCCTTCCCCATGTTGAAGGGGAGCTCTCAAGGATGTCTTTGACAACTGCTTAAGCAGACATCATGATAATCTCAAAGACAACATTCCTAGACACTATTTGAAGAGATCATGTCTGTTTCCCCCTCTCTCAGAAATACGAGAAGTATATGTATATAGGCCACTCGGTTCCACTCTCAAAATGACTTTTGACAAAGACACCTCCAGCTAGTGATACTAGCAACTGAGCTTCCTTCCTCTCACTGGAAGCAGGTGCTGGCTTTTTCTAAGCACCTTCCATCTTTCAACCCTACGAAAAGATTAATAGGTCAATTACCATGATTTATACAAAGCTATCTTCTACAGAAAAATCAGTGAGTAGCACTCTGTAAATATTGTCTTTCTAGGTAAAAATATATATACTTTACACAGTGAGCACATCATTATCTCAATATTACTTTTCTTGCTGGCAAATAGTTCAACTGGAAGTGTTGTCTATTACAAGAACAGCCAAAAACTGGATTAGCTCTTACATTTATTTTTTTGCCTCAGTCATTTTAGATTGTTTTATGGGATTAAGATTAAACAGTAAGATTTAGGAAAAGATTTTTTTATGCATGTGTAGATAGAGCTATTCCCGTCACATACATATATATGGTAGAAGGGGGGAGGACAGAAACTGAAGAACAAAACAGAAACATATTCCAGTTTTCACAAACAAAGTGATAAATAGTAGTGCTGTGTGAATATGTATCTTCTACAAGACCTCTTGAGTTTGTTTATTCACTGGAGATCACATCGCAGGCTTATTTAACTTTCCTGCCCTTAACGCTATTTCCAAGCCAGGATGCTCACCAATTTACAAGCTTATCTGAAAGATCAGCAGAAAAACCATTGCCACAACCACTGCACGCATGGCAGACCAGGAATGACCACCCCAAACCTGCTTCCCCAGCACAGCAGCGCCCCAGCAGCTCTCCCTACAGAACTGGGATTTCCCCAAACAGGCAGCACCGAGCATGTTACAGCCACGTTAAGAATTTTGTGGTGTAAAGAACAATATACACATTAAGCTTCAGTGGTAGTGAGTGTTACCCAGTCTTTATTTTCAGATTTTATTTAGCGAAGAAAACAAGTTGTATTTATATACACCTGAGAAATACGTGTATCTATACAATGATGCTGAGACAACACTTGAGTATGATTAGGTTACATTGCATGTTTCTGCCTTTGTGGAATTTGGCTGTAGAGAGTACGAGTACGCCGAGTTCTGCTGTTTCTCCTCATTTTACGCAATTTTCCTCACTCTTTTTATTAAAAAGAGAAAAAGAAATGGATAAAGGAGTCTTCTCCCCCCGTCGCCTTCTTTTTTGAAACAGTCTAACTTCCACCAAAAACGATGCCCTGCCTTCAGGCCCTGCCTATGCACGTATGTCCCTTTTCTGGCATGCCCCATACCTTCCCACGTCTCAGCACAAATCCATATGAGCTCTTCCCTCCCCTCAAGACCTTAGACCTCAAACAAAAAAAGCTTTCTGCCACATCCGACGTGCCTCATGCCCGCAGCCCCGCACCTTCCAGCACAACTGCCCTGCGCCCCACCACCACTGCATCTTCACCCCCGGTTCGCAAACTGCAAAGCACCGCAGGGGCTCACCCGAGTTCCTCAGCAGGGCGAGTGCCACCGGCCCCTCTCCTGCTGTCAGAGGTGGCTGGCATGCTCCAGCACACTAGCTGCAAGCAAACCCACGCACCCCATGCATGCTGGCTGTTTTGGGAAGCTTGAGACAACCTCAGCCAGAAAACCAGCATCTTTCCTCGGGAGCGTGAAGTCTCTCCCTGGCACCCAGCCACCCCATTCACAGGGGAAGGTGGTTTGGATGGGACACTTCCACAGGCTTTGCTGGTTGCAGCAACCCCCCCACCCGCACTGCTCTGGCCAGCCCAGCCTGGTCTGCCAAGCCACAGGGCAAGTGCTCCTGGCCCAGAGTGGCTCCAGGCCACACAGAGAAACCACACACAGGTTTTCCTTACAAAAATCACACATTAGGTCTTATTCACAGTACCAAACCTAAAGTTTGAAGTAAGTAACTTGCTTGTTGCTTTCTAATGTGTCCTCTGAAAAGCAAGGTTTTGAAATGAAAACTAAAGTACAGCTTCCAGTTCCGGGCTCCCCAGCTCAAGACAGGCAGGGAACTACTGGAGAGAGTCCAGCAGAGAGCTACAAAGATGATCAAGGGACTGGAGCACCTCTTTCATGAGGAAAGGCTGAGAGATCCGGGTCTGTTGAGCCTGGAGGAAAGAAGACTGAGAGGGGATCCCATCAATGCTTATAAATATCTAAAGGGCGGGTGTCAAGAGGATGGGGCCAGACTTTTCAGGGGTGCCCAGCAACAGGACAAGGGGCAACGGGCACAAGCTGCAACACAGGAAATTCAAGCTCAATATGAGGAAAAACTTCTTTACTTTGAGGGTGACAGAGCACTCGAACAGGTTGCCCTGAGAGGTTGTGGAATCTCCTTTTCTGAAGATATTCAAAACCTGCCTGGATGGCATTCTTGTCCAGTCTGCTTCTAGGTGAACCTGCTTTGGCAAGGGGGTTGGACTAGATGATCTCCAAAGGTCCCTTCCAACTCCTACCATTCTGTGATTCCTAAGAAGTCTCAGCATCAATGTGCGTGAGCTCTTGCTCATACGTATGAGGGGTTGCAGGTTCACAGAACCACAGCACAGCCCAGGCTGGAAGAGACCTCAAAAGATCATCTGGCCCAGCCTCTTCTGGGAAAGGGAGCCCAGATGAGATTATCTAGGACCCTGTCCAATCACATCTTGAAAATGGGGACTCCACCACATCCCTGGGGAGGTTTCTCCAGTGATTATTGTTCTCGCTGTAAAAAAATTCTTTCTTTTATCAAGATGAAACCTCTTCTGGTGCAACTTGCATCTGTTGACTCTAATTTTCTCCATGTGGCTCCTTGTGAAGTGAAAGCCCGTGCCCTCCTTGTAGCTACCATTTAAGTACTGGAATAGTGATGAGGTCCTCCCTGATCCTTCTCTTCTCCAGGTTAAGTGCCTGCTCTCCAAAAGAACGAACAGAAGAACAAAACCCAGTGCCTTGTTCTGCCAGTGCTTGATGCCAAAGACTGATTCTTCATGGCAGGGCAGAGGAAAGAAGAGAGCAAAGGGCCAGGCTGCAGCCCAGGTGGAAGAGGCAAAACCGAGAGGTGGATGCTGTTCCTTTCCTGAAGCTACAGGCACAGACCTGCAGCGAGGTTCTGGAGTACTGCAAGCATGAGAGCACAGCCTAGCCAAGCGCATTGAAATAATCCGAGGCAATCCTGCGAATTATAAAAACTCCAAATCTCTCATATTTTGTCATGGTTGTAATGCAACAGAAAAACACACTGCTCAATTTCTTTTTTTTAATCATCATTAAGGCAGGACAGACTTAAAATCACAGTAGAAAAGAGCACTTGTTTCCTTACAGTAGCTGACAAGACTAGTACTTTTGTCAATTTTATTTAAAAGACTGTTTCAAGATTATAAAGCATCATTTCTTCCAATTACACCTTGCAGTAAGAGATCCTCCTATTCCCAATAGAAGAAAAAAACAGAATCAATGCAAACAAATGAATTTTATATTATTAAAGTATAAACATTTCAAAGCTGATATTTTATAGAACTTTATCTACGTGCTCTCCAACAAGAATTGAAGCATGTTTTATACTCAGTTCACTGGGAAAACAGGTCTCTCTCTTTTTGAACCAAGTTAGTCCAGAAGTATTTGATGAAAAAAATTATATGCCAGTTCTTTATCAGTATCAAGATGTCAATACACAGCTTTCAGTACTATCTTAATAATAAAATATTCAATAAAAATAGCATAAATTTAGATATAATATATAAATCTACCATAAGTTTAAGAATTACTCCAGCTTTCCACTTGTCTTCCTATGATTTTTTTTTTTTAAAACTACACGTCTCCTCTGCATCATTATTTGTCTTCTCTACGTTACCACCCCATGTTCTCCCTCATCATTCAAACTTCATTGAGTGTTTATTATTCAGCTACAAAATTAAAACCCCTAACTGATATTAAATCTCAGAGAGCTTTTACAAACCATCTGGTGAATTTTATGTCACAAAATTCCTGGCAACATGATTTCCTATACAAAAAGTATACAGCAATATTTCAATATCATACTTCCATAAAAATCAAGTTCTATTTGACTCTAAAATACATGTATGCTTCCATTTTTAAACTTTCAACTTCTATCTTAATCAAAATGTATATGAGGATACTTGAAAGAAGAGTAAGGTGGTATGGCAAGTTGATTACTCTTCAGTAAATAGTTCTTTTGTAGCTGTAATAGGTAAAGCTATTACAAGAGAATATTAATACTGTCTCTGCAAGATCAGTTGAAACAGTTTGGCAAAAGGGGATGTGGCAATCAGAAGAACAAGTGAAATTTAACTTGAAGTGTTTCCTGCAAGCCCTTCATTCACTTCAGATGTATATAGGCATTGATATTTGACTGCTTAAGGTTCAAGAAATATGTAAAAATGAAGTTAAAAAAATCTGAAAGCAATGTCAGTACACCACAACTGCCTTAAAGTAAAGACTGAATGTTAGTTTTTACAGAGTACTTCTGATTAGTTCTTAAACTTAACACATATACACACCCCTAGCATGAAACAGAAGTTATCTGAGTAAGTATTTGGCGTATGTGAATATCCTTGCAATGACCTGACCCAAACTGTAACAACATAAGTACGTTTTTATCTAAAAGAATTCAAGGATCCAAGTACATAAGTCCTTCCACAGTGGTATGTCTGATAGACACAGATGATGTACTGGGCATCCTTTTTGTTATGACTAAAGTTGGCCTAACTTGTGGCACTACTCAGAATTCTAACTCCATCTGTTTTTATGTTTTCCATGAGAGGCAGAAAGGTGCAGGTAACAGATTTTATGTTATTTTTTAAAATTTTTTTAAAATGTGAGAACTATAACCTCATCTTCAATTGGATCCTCCTCAGTTTGCTGATTGCCTCCACTGACAGAATTCTCAGCTTGCTTCTACTTATACAATCAGCAATTCCAATATGTATTTTTTCTGAAGTGTTCAGTGAATTTTTTAATAGAAAAATCACTGATAATTTCTAGTATAAATGGAAAATGTAACATCATTCAGAAATACTTCAACAATAACAAACCAGTTTATAACTAAGAAATACTGGCAAATCAACTCACTTTCTCATCCTTGGCTAAAGCTTTTTTGGCTTGACAGCCTCTGAACCCCCTTTAGGGAACATTTTTTCCTTCTTTCACCCCACTCATACTTGTCTGCAAAGACATTTAATTCTGTAAAGCCACCATCTCTGAGTCCTCAGACAAATCCTTCTGCTTTAAAGCTTTAAAGAACTTATTTGCCACCTTTTAAACAGCAACATCTTGTCATGCTACACAGACAAAACAACCACAATTTCTGTTTGACACACCACTTTTCAAAGGAAGTCTTTGGGTACCACAGCCGCTTCAATGCAATGCTCAGAAACTGAAGGTGACAGGCTTGCTCGAGTACAAAAGCTTTGTAAAGATGTAAAAAACCTTCCCACTGATAAATAGGAGCGGGAGAGGGGAATGGCTCGGGGTCCTTGCGGGCAGACTGCGGGGGCTGCAGGCTTTTCTTGACAGCTGAGAGAATTGAGCAAGCAGGACAATTTAGGAAGCTTAGTACTGGTTCAGCGAGCAAAATGAGTTAACACACACATAGCAGAGTCCCAAGTTACAAGCCAATTAAAAGCTTCACATTATCGCACCACCTCAGTGAAAGCGATAGGAAGGAACAGAGTCAACTTTGCAGGTCTGCTCCCTGTCCCTGTTGTTTACCTGGACTTTAGCAAAGCCTTCGACACAGTTTCCCACAGCATTCTCCTGGAGAAACTTGCTGCTTATGGCTTGGACGGGTACATTCTTCGCTGGGTTAAAAACTGGCTGGAAGGCTGGGCCCAAAGCGTGGTGGTGAATGGAGTTAAATCCAGCTGGTGGCCGGTCACAAGTGGTGTTCCTCAGGGCCCAGTACTGGGGCCAGTTTTGTTTAATATCTTTATCAATGACCTGGACAAGGGGATCAAGTGCACCCTCAGTAAGTTTGAAGACGACACCAAGTTAGGTGGGAGTGTTGACCTGCTTGAGGGTAGGAAAGCCCTACAGAGGGATCTGGACAGGCTGGATTGATGGGCCAAGGTCAATTGTATGAGGTTCAACAAGGCCAAGTGCCGGGTCCTGCACTTGGGTCACAACAACCCCAGGCAGTGCTACAGGCTTGGGGAAGAGTGGCTGGAAAGCTGCCTGGCAGAAAAGGACCTGGGGGTGTTGGTTGACAGCTGGCTCAATATGAGCCAGCAGTGTGCCCAGGTGGCCAAGAAGGCTTGTATCAGGAATACTGTGGCCAGCAGGAGTAGGGAAGTGATCATCCCCCTGTACTTGGTACTGGTGAGGCCCCACCTCGAATCCTGTGTTCAGTTTTGGGCCCCTCACTACAAGAAAGACATTGAGGTGCTGGAGCGTGTCCAGAGAAGGGCAATGAAGCTGGTGAGGGGTCTCAAGCACAGGTCTTATGAGGAGCAGCTGAGGGAACTGGGGTTGTTTAGCCTGGAGAAAAGGAGGCTGAGGGGAGACCTTAGCACTCTCTACAACTACCTGAAAGAGGGCTGTACTGAGGTGGGGGTCGGTCTCTTCTCCCAAGTAACAAGTGATAGGACAAGAGGAAATGGCCTCAAGTTGCACCAGGGGAGATTTAGAGTGGATATTAGGAAAAATTTCTTCACCGAAAGGATTATCAAACATTGGAACAGGCTGCCCAGGGAAGTGGTGGAATCACCATTCCCGGAGGTATTTAAAAGACGGGCAGACATGGTGCTGAGGGACATGGTTTAGTGGTGGTTTTGGCAGCGTTATGTTAATGGTTGGACTTGATCTTAAAGGTCTCTTCCAGCCTAGGTGATTCTATGATTCTATAAATAAGACCAGACCAAAACTAAGGAAAAAAAAAAAAACAAAAACCCACAACAAAAGAGTTCATACTGTCACTAGTCCTGCAGTCATCATTTCAACAGAAAAGGACATCCTGGAGCATCTCCACGCAAAACATACACTTTTTACTTGGTGAATATTGTGATTAACTTAATGTAGCTAATTTGGAGTGAGTCTGTACACTCTCCTTTAAAAGGAAAATCGCCTCTTTGCTAAGGAACGTTTTCATAGCACTAAGTAGCCAATTTCTGAACAAATTCCCTTTTGCAGTGAGCAGTACTAGGCTGTCATCTGTTACACGTAATTATAGCAGAGATCATTTGGATGCTACTGCTTCTACACTACAGCAGCTCTGAATTCAGTAACAAAAATAACTGTTTAACATACTCAGGGCAGTATTTTCCTATGGTGATAAGGCAATCAAAACCATGCACATTTAAGTAGTGATAATCAGCATAGCTACATATCTGGTTAGAACCGTAGTAGGGCAAGAAGTAACTAACTGTATCGCTTTCATTTCACAAGGATCCAAGCTGGGGGTGAGGAACTGAGGCCAGCTTACAGCAGCTGAGCAAGATGTTATTTTTGATAACTGCCTTCTGGTGCTCAGAATCTAATTTCCGTACAAAAATGCCCAAATTTTGCAAATGGAAGGGATCTTCTTTATTTTCTATATATGCCTCAGTCAACAGGCTTGAGGAAGTGTGGATCACACCTACTTGTTTCACAAGGTGTGGGATACTGATTCGGGCAACAGAAGCTTGCCTCAGACTTCATAATTATTCAAATCTATTACAAGGTTGATCAAATTATGCAATTTAAAAAACGAAAACAACAACAAAAACACCATGAAGTGTCCTTCCATTCTTCCATTATTCATTAAATCAGAAATAGGCAGCTCGACATAAGGCATTCAAGCTGTTACAAAATTCATTTATTTGTAAATGACAAATGAAGCTCCTTCTCAGTATAACAGCTTTTCCCGGGGAGTCAATTTAGTTAAAAGAAATTACAACATTATCATACCAAGACATAATTACGGGATTTTATATGTAGTTGCAACCTGAAGTATCACAGCTGTGCTTTTAGACTTCTATAGCAAAAAAGACTTACTAATCATTACATTATAGACCCTATCAGATTTGCTTCTGGGAGTGAGAGGGCGTCTATATATCACATAGCAATATGCCTTGATCCTGCAACGGATTCCCCCTACCATAGTCAGGAAGGCTCTGTGCAGATGCAGAAATCCATTAATGGCCACCTGCAAGGCTGTGTCGCAAAGAGGACTGGCTTGCTGCCTGTGACAGCTAGAAATACCTCTACATTGCTGCAGCAATGTTCATGTTAAGATTGCCCCTGTGAAATGTATTTAGAAGAATTTACCTATTCAACATAGTGTATCAGCAATATGCATATACACTGCAAGACTGCTTGGCACCCCAGAAGTAAAGAACAGAATGAGACATCATAGTCCCTGTGGACAAAGTCCATGAATCTAAAACCTCTGTGATTTAGTATTTCGATACCAAGGTGACGAGTGTTCTATAGATATCTGATGTAGATTACTCACCCAGCAAGTCTGTCACACACTCAAGCGTGGTATTTGAAAATACCAGCTTTTTTTTCTAATTACTTTTTAAGGCTTATCAAGAAAACTTTCATCCTACTCACTGTACCAGAATAGCTTAAAGTAGAAATATTTGGCCTTGGGAAAAGAATTACTAAATTGTGCGTGTAGGTACATGCAATCTGGGAACTCCAGAGTACGCCTAACCAAAACAGCTCAAATCTACACGCAGCAGATCCTATTTAGGGATTTCTATTTTACGTTTGCACACAGGCACCACGGATCACTCGCCTTGTCTGCAGAGGCGACTGTACACTGGCTTGGCAAGGCAGAGAGGGCCACCCTGTGCAGTGGGAGTGGAAGGAAAGCGAAGAAATGCTCTGAAGGCAGGACACCCTGAGCCACACGGCACTTCTCTGCCATCACCTCTCCCATGCCATGACCGATGAATCTAATATAGGGGTTTGGCAGATTACAGATGAAGTAGGCAGCTATGTCTGACGCATGGGAGGGAGGTGACAGCATAGCTATTTAAAAGTAAGAGATGGGTGTTCACCTGCCTAAATTAGGGAATTTCACACCTAAACCACACAACCTGACAGGCTTGATTTAGGATTTTGTTTAATACTTGAATTTATTGTAAATACAATACTACACCTGAGCATGACAACTGGCTTCTTTCAACCTATTAAAGTCTGTTGTGGTATTTCAACTTCACCAATCTAAATGTATACCCTTGCTTAAGAACATCAGTGGGTAAATCAAAATGAAGGGCTCAGATGGCTCTACAAGACAAGGAGGAAGGGCTTTTATTTGAGGCAACTAAGATCCATTTTATTTTACATGTTTATCTTATTTGTAAAGATGTTTGAGGACACTGAGGAGCATGATAATAAAGCATACAGCAACAACCTCTGTCATCTGTACACACACAAGAAAAACCCAGACCAAGCTAAATATTTTGGCATATGGAACCTAGAGAAGAAAGAGCATCACTTAGATAGTCTCCAGAGGCAAAAAAAGCTTTTAAAAGAAAAACAGAAGCAAAATAGTGTATGTGGGAAGACAAAGTTAAGGTATTATGAAGGTTTAACTACATGCTCTTAAAATTCTAGTTTTTATTCTCTGCAATCGCTCAAGCCCTGGTTCAGAACACTTTAAAAAGCCAGTCAATCTTTCAGAGGAATACAGTGAAAATTCCCTTAATGTGCACATCCCAGAGCCCTAGAGGGGTTCAGAGTGCTGTGCGCCTCCTTAAGGGTCAAAACTTCAGTTCTTTGATATTGCTGTACTTTCAAGTGTGTTGTTAACAGCAATTCTTTCATAGATCAAAAAAGAAAAGCTCCAAGAAACAGTCTACAGCATCATGAAATAAGCCAAACTTCTAACAGACAGAGCTCTAGATTAAGGTTAGTCAAAACAGGCATAATAGCCAAGCTCAAGAAACCATGGCTAGGCTAATTTCCTCTGGCATGAAATATAATTTAATCAACAGATCAAACTATATTCCATTGTAAGAAAGACTTGGATAAGAAACACCCCCCCTAAACTCCTTCACGTAGAATACTGATGCAAATAATTAAGCTTTAATGATACAGCCTTATGTTTCTTGACTGTTCCTTTCACACATCGACCATTTTGCAACCTGCCACAAAGTCTGGCAGGGTCTGTGTGATGGGGTGGGAATGGGGTGTTCACTGTCCTTTTTATGCCTTTACCAGTTTGGTCCTCAAAAATATTTGTCTTGTAATGTTATTATTTATTTTTTAACTTTCCAGAGATTATGCTGTCTCCCATGTTCTCATTTGGATGTATTTCCCCCTTGTCTTTTTATTTCCAATATCCTCCTTTACTCTGCTGTTTAGCCATGCTTTAGGGGTTTGAAGAACACACTATTTTGATAATTTTTTTCCTCGCCCAAAGAAAAGGAAAAAAAAAAAAAGTATGTTCTTTTCTATTGTAGAAAAAAACGTGGACAAAGTCTCTGAAATTGGGCTCAGGGCAGCACTGTGCATCAGAAGCATGAAATAAAAGGTAGTCCCTGCCCCACAGTGATTATCGTTACAAGGCATTAAAAATTACATAAGGCAGTCATGGCAAGAAAACTGGTCAAGGATTAAATACTACCTATATATGGCAAACGTTGCAGAACAATAGAGGTTTCATTTATCCAAGCAGAGTTGTGCAGTGTCAGTAAGACAAACTCTATAGCTTCTAATGAAAGCAGGATGCAGGAGAATGACTGCAATGAGATCTAACCCACTGTCTGCACTGCTGTGCTTACACAAAGGCTTCCCAAAGCTGAAATCTCAGTCTTACGAGTGGAGAGAATGGTTATTCCAGACAGAAGACAGGGTCTGTATGGCTGGAGAATGCTTACAGGCAGAGAGCTTCCTGCGCAGCACTGAAGGGGTCTGGTTTTACAGACCTGGTATCAATTAAAAACAAAATAAATAAAAAAATTACGTACCTGAAAACCTCCACCCACTGCTCCTTCCGATCTGTGACTCTACCCAATGTCCCCCTTCAATCTGCTGCTTTTTCAAAATGAGAAGTCTGCTCTCTACTTATTCTAGTTATGGCTTCATCACCAAAGCAGGGGGCTCTACAGCCTGGTAAGTATACGTAACCGGAAAATAAGCTTACATTCACCAGTAAACACATAATAAGCAATGGAAACCATGTACCAAATATCCATGTCTAATAAGTAGAACTAAACGAGCAGGTTAAGTTTTAGTCTTCATTAAATAGACCTGTATCATCTACTAATCAAGCAACATCATAATCTCTTCTCCAAACTCTTCTCATGACTACCTTCAATTTCGCAATAAAAATACCCTACGTGGATCAACAAGTTGCATAACCAAAACAAAACTCTGAAGCTTTTTGATTTTTAGAATAATTTTTTTTTTCAAACCTACGCCCAAGTGCTTTGCTGAATGACAGGTTTTGTGGGAATCCTTTCACCTTACACAGACCTTTCTAAACCAGGGATAGGCAACTCTCATGATAACACCCATTCCACATTTCCAGTTGCTATATTGCCAAAAGCTAACACACTACAAACGCTATATGCTTAAGTAGCATGTATCGTAACCACAATGGTCAAAGGTTATAGTGACGTACAGTATATATGGAGCAGTAACGTTATTTATGATTAAAACAAGCTTCTATTTCAAAGCCAGAGAGGCAACCGTGTGCTGTAAATTTTTTCAGGACACATCAATATGTCTATTAAGAGTGTTCTATGAAATGTGCCTGCCTTCTTAAATGAAGAAGTGATTTAAATGAAGCGATACGTGGTTTGAATGAAGTGATTAACAGCAATCAACTCAGTGGCGCCAAATCAACAGCCTCCTGGCTGTATGCTTCCCATGGCACAAGTCACACATATGATAAGTGCTTGTTCTTGCCTAGATGGGACATCTCAAGTCATACACCGGGGAAAGCCATCATCACACTGAGGAAGATAGCAGCTCAACGCAAACCATTGCTACTGGAAAAGTCTCATTGGCTTCAACTTTGGGAGTCAGTGAAAGAAGAAAGTTTCCGAGAGAGGCTATGGCTGAGCAGAAGCCCCATGAATTGTTAGCCAGTAGCAGCATGCTCCTGCAGACAGGAAAATGTTAGAGCAGACTGGCACTTAACCTTTGCAACACATGTGATAAACCTGACTTGTAAACAGTGCCTGGCTTCCTGCCCACGGGCACACTGGCAGCAAGCAGGTTCCACCCAGTGTACAGGAGGGGTAACCAGTCCTCCTGCACCTTTCCAGCACACCCGAAAGCCTGACCAGCAAGGATTAAAGTGACTGCTACAGCTGGCAGCATCTCATGAAGAACGGATGGTGGCTCACGAATTGTTTTCTCAGATACAGAGCAGTCCATTAGGACAGCTACAGCATCTCCAATGTACCAGGGAGGGTGAGACTTATCCTACCTTCAGTTGTTCGACTAAACAGACACCCACCTCTGAGCTAGCAGCTCTCAGCTTCCTCTCCCTCACTTTCTGGAGAGCAAGGGTGTATTTCTAGGACCCGTCACCTCCCCCCGAGGGAGGAATTTAGAAGTGCCTATTCCACTCTACTTAAAGGGAGCCCAAGACAACCAGTGCAGACAGATGTCAGATGAATTCCTGCAGTGCACCTAATTGTGCACAGTAAAGCAATTTGTGCACTATCCTGTCATGGAGGCATTAGGGTACATACAGGGAATGGGAGGATTTTCTACAGGTATTTTCAAAATACCACCTGTCTTCACTTGCCTGCTTACTAACAGCTGAAAAATGACACTGCAGATGTAATAGCAATGCAGGCAGTTTTTATTTAAACATTTGGGGGGGGGGCGGGGCGGAATCTCAAAACTCTACATTTTTATTGATAACAAAGGAAGAACATTGGGCAGTAGAACACAGATCCCTTCAGGGAAGGGACATTTACTGATGAATTTCCAGCTAAGGATCAAAGCCTTCTAAAAGAACACACCAAAATCAGGGTTTCTAACAGATTACACTATCTAAAGCTCGTATTTTTCAGTTCCATTATATATGGCTATATCCTGCATCAGCCGCCTTTGGGTTCCAGAATGAAGGCAGACCTCCTTCACTGTCAGAGGAACAGACCTCAAGGGAACAAAGGAGAGAATAGCAAGGCTTTGAGAAGAACGGAAGAAACACCAGCTAAAGCATCTTAGCAAAGGCACTAAAATATTAAGCATTTAATTTCATAATTATCTCCTTGGACTGCTAAAGAGATGAAACAGTCTCAAAACCTATTTCATCAAAACCAAAACATTTAAGAAGCAGAATGCCTAAAACAGATGAAGAGAAGCTAGTTTTTGACATAACACTGACAAATCTGCACTTGATGACATCTTTTTCACCTGTCACAAACCTGTGTAAACGTTCATTAGCAGGTACCATTTCCCAGAAAAGAGTCTGTTTTCAAAAAATTAACACAGTAATAGTACCAGCTTCCCAATATATACTTTCAAGTTCAGCACTTGCTCAAACTGAATGCTCAGAGCAGCATGAAATAGACGGCACTCGCGCTCTGGTAACCTCAGAGATAAGAAACCCGAGGAGAGCTTGGAGTTTTCATAGTTTAATGAAAGCACAGCCAGAGCAATGCTTGAAAAAGGTCACTAGGAAACAACAGCAGTGCAGTAATGCTAACATAAAATGCTCGACCTTTATTTAATCTTAATCCCATTATCCTTTTTCCCATCACGACAATAAATCCCATTGAACCAAAGGGATGCACGCTATTTTCTTCCTGTGACTAGGTGTAAAAGAATTCTGTGAAAAGTATAAGTAAATACAGGACAGTCCCAAGGAATTCTGATATAGATAGATATATATATAGATATATATATAGATATATATGCATGCACAAAAACTGCAAAAATCGAGTCTGTTACCAGAGGATGGAAAATAACAAACAGTAAAAACAAAGAATAACCTTACTGAACTGCCTTTTTCTTTCTGCTTACATGCAGGATGAAAGATTTTTAAGTCAACACATCTAGAAGATGTTCAGTATACAGCCACATACATTGATTTTTTTGCAGGATCATCTAACAGGAGCAAGATGCTCCTTTTAAAAAATTCTTTCATAAAAGCAGAGATCTGACTAAAGATAAAAATCAATACACAAAATTCTCATGTTTCCACATTTGTAAATAAATATGTAACAGGACCATGTTACTCTGTAACATAACAACATTTCTTCACAGAATATGTATGGACTCTGTTTATTCCTTAATTAATGTCATTCTTTATTAAGCATGGTTTTGCTCAATTTTAGCCAAGTTTCGGGAATGCAAAAACCCCTTCTGTAAAAGAAATATTAGCAGTGATACCTTTTGATGAGTAACTCATTAGGAATGGCAGAAACAGCTGGAGAAAAAAGCAGTTTCATCAGAGGAAGAGAATTCCCACAATATGCACTATGCATCACAGTTAAGTATGTCCCTGCCTAGCTGCTTCTAGGATGATTTTCTCTACGTAAACACCTGCGTGCTGTCCTCATATTAACTAAACAGTAGGAGGCAAGATCTATTAAAAACAAAAGAACTTGCAAAAACTGTAGTTAAGAGTGGATTTTATACCAGGTCTTTTGTCACTCATGGATGTTAAAAACAGAGATCGGGAATGCCGCCTTCTCACCATCCTCTCTGTGGCCTTCATTTTACACTTGACATAAGCAAATTAAGAGGTATTGCTCAAAAATAGTTTCCTCAAGATTTTCCCCATGCAAACTATAGTTATTCATAAAAGAAAGTCAATCCTCCTGACCACAGAGGAGACAAACTTCTGAGGCAAGAAAAAACTGTATTAATCTCTCCAAATGAACAAGCTATACCCATCTTCCTCAACACATTATATCAGCCTTTTAAAAGCACTATAGAAATGTTAATACCAAAAGCAAAAGCTGTTTTTGCAACAGTTGAGGAAAGGAGAGAGGACAGATACAGAAATGGCACAGAGGTGAGACTAAAATTTGAGAAATTCAGGTTATAGTTCCATGCTTCACCCATGGTATCACAGTATCTTAAAAAAGTAATTACACACACGTATATATTCTTAATCCTGTTGCAAGAAGCATGCTAGATAATGCACTACAAAACGTTAACAGATTCACTGCTTATTTATTCTTCCGTAATTCTTCAGAGCTTTGACACTAAAATGATGACCTTCATTCTTGCTTTTAAGTCAACATCTCTAAAAAACAAAACACACCCACCTGCATTTCCAATGTCTTCTCCCCCTGGCCCCCCTTTTTTGTTTTTGAAATTCAAGCTATTTGAAAAGCTCTGTATTATTCTAGGGGATCAAGTCATGGTCACTGATTAGCAAATATATCTTCCTTGCAAAACTCAAACTTCACTAATTAAGCTAAGTAGAAAGGGAAGCATCAGAGCAAATGTCATGAGTTAGTGACTTCAACTAATAATGATTTTAATTTTATTTTTTTTTTACAGTACTCAAGCTAGGAGAAAAAAGATCAATGCATCATGAGAAGGCTTAAACAAAACAGTACCAATTGGTCATTATTGGTAACATATACATAACTACAGTCATGACTCAGTAGTATCAGCTACACAAACGAACATGCTACATGTAAATAAGCATTCCCTTTTCTGTAGTTCCCCCACAACAAAACATCACTTGTCACCGAGAGCTTCCTACCATTAAACCTTGTCACTCTCTACAACTACCTGAAAGAGGGCTGTACTGAGGTGGGGGTCGGTCTCTTCTCCCAAGTAACAAGTGATAGGACAAGAGGAAATGGCCTCAAGTTGCACCAGGGGAGGTTTAGATTGGATATTAGGAAAAATTTCTTCACTGCAAGGGTTATCAAACATTGGAACAGGCTGCCCAGGGAAGTGGTGGAATCACCATCCCTGGAGGTATTTAAAAGACAGGTAGACGTGGTGCTGAGGGACATGGTTTAGTGGTGGTTTTGGCAGTGTTAGGTTGATGGTTGGACTCAATGATCTTAAAGGTCCCTTCCAACTTAGGCGATTCTATGATTCTATGACTTTCCCCTCACTGACACTGTTCTTCAGAGAACAGGCAGCTTCACAGAAAAATCACTGAACAATTTGCCAGAACTTGCCTATGTATATCTCAAGCATAGATTTTGTTTGCCTTTTTTCAGAAGATCCTAAAAGCTCCTACAGGAAAATGAAGGGCGAATGGATTCCTTCTTTACTACTGACATCAAAGCTGTCAACATTGTGCACACTAGTGGTTCGCATTGGTCATCATTTAAGAGTTCTGGTAGAGCAGTGTTAAAACAGGCATAAAAAGAACAACACAAATTTTTGCATGAAATATTTCACATATGGAGAAGGTTTTTGAAACCAAAAGCTTTCCATGATTGCAACAAGTTGTGGTTTACCCCATGCTGCCTCACAGCTGTTTATACTGTCTCCCCAGCATAAGGCCCACCTGCAACACATGTGGATGGTCAGTACTCCAGCAATACCCTACCTCCTCACCTCCCTGAAATCAGGCCCAAGATGTGCCTTTGTTGTCATTAAAATTTCCTGCCATATCACCTTCCCTAAGCAACCAGGACCCCGAGGGAGGCAACCACCTTCAGCTTTACACTCCTTCTAGAGCTTCTCAAAAAAAAAAGTACAGTTTCATACCCATTATTTCCAACTCTTCCTGAAATAAAGTGGACGGTTTCCACTATCCCTGTCAACATATGCCTCTCTGTAGCCTACCCTCTGCGTCCACACACATGTATGAGGACACAGTTTAAAATGCTTTTGCAGACCTCCCCTCCCCACATGCATTTGTCTACTACTCAGTCAAATGAAACTACAACACACCTTGCAGCTAGCTATATTTTAAAAGATGAGACATGAAAGTAATAAGGGAGATCTCCACCTTTCTCAATAGCATACCATATCCTCTTGGATCAACTTTCCATCTCCTATACTTGTCTCTGCTGTACACAAAAAATCTCACTCCTTCTGTCTGCAATTTGCTGTTCTGCCAACCATTTTGAAAAGCACATACCCTCATGCTACAAGGAAAGTGTTAAGAGAGCTGCTACTTCTCTACACTTAAGCAGTCCGTGTAGGAGATGAAAATATATACTATTTTAAAGGCAAAAAACTTCTAAGGATATTTTACACAACACTCAAAACAGGACCTTAATTCCCCCTCCCCCCCCTTTATTTACACTGCCCTGAACTTTTCGTCACAAGGAATAAAACAAGGCTAACTATCAAGAGTAGTTCTGGAATGATTTTGAAAGCCCTTAAATCTGAAACTAAGCAGTTGTACATGGCCTCATATATTCTTCCCTTCAAAGGTGCTCAAAAAAACGTGCCCTCAGGCATGTAAGGTTCTGACAGTGGGTTCCAGTTATGGCTCCCGATAAGAAGAACAGCTCAGCTAAGTAAAAGGTGTTTTTTCCAAAAACTACTGCATATCCCTATCTTCGTAACTTAAATACTGAAACATTGAATGACAGCATGTATGTGCTAGGAATAGATCTGATATTTGGTGGTGCTGTAGGTGGCAGCAGGATCTCTTCTACTCTCTCTTAATCCTAAAATGCTCCATAAAAATCTTACAGATAAACAGCAAAGCTGCTACTACTTTACTGATACAACACATTTGACACAAATTCCTTTCTACTAAAGAAATGTAGAAGCCTATACCAGCAGAGCCCATGCAAAAAGAGCCACAGCAACATGCTTGTCTGCTGCAGTTTAGCTCCAGATGCACCCCACAGTCTGGTGCCATAAATCCCACCACATTCAGAACGAAAAATCCAATGCTTGCTAACAGCGTTGCGGCTGACATTTTTACTTCTTCCAGGAAGCCAGCAAGCTTGTATCTGACATTTTTCCTTGACAAAAGAAGCTCTCAAAGCAAGGGAAGTGGACACTGTTAACACCTTTTCTATGGAAGCTAACCATTAGTGTCATTTATATCTTCATTCCCTATACAATGCAAACAGGTGAAAAAACTGCAGTATATAAAACAAGAGCTTTGCCTACTTAAATGTATTTACTGAGTTTAGAAATTGATAAATATTTAGCAATTTCTGCAAGAGAGTACATTCAAAAATACATTAGCTGCAGTGTTTACAACAAGAAATCTGAAAACTGCATACAACGATGCTACACATCAGTGATTCTCTCTTGGTTTAATTACTTCTAAAAATCACGGAAGTATGCATCCTGAACCAAAACATACTGACAAGAAAGATATGTGAAAAAACTTTGATTTGTTTTTTTTGTTTTTTTTTTTCATTTCTTTTTTACACCAGTTTTACTTTCCTTTGCTAATCTGGAATTCTACCATTACAACTTTAGTTAATAAACCTGCTAATCAGGGTTGCTACATTAGAGGAAGTGAACAAGAACTGCAGTAGTTTTGGACATAAGCACAAAAAGCCAAACCCCATCAATGGTAATACTAGAACAGCAGCAGTTGCTTATTCCACACTTTGTTCTATATCCCAAGAGATTTGTCTTAACGTCATCTAGGCAATACTTCTTGAAATGTAATAGCAACATTCATCCCGCAAATCCCAGAACTACACTGGAATACTTTTCAAAGTAAATTAGACATCTGAACTTTTATTCCTTCCCTCTTGACTAGCGCTTATCTAGAACCTGCACCGAGTTGAACAGAAATGCTCTGAGCAGTGGCTGCCGTAGTGCACCACACCTATAGCAAAGTAAAAAGATCACAGGCGCTGTGTCCCAATAAAAAAAGCTTGGTCACAACATCCCATGCCTCTGTAAGAGCAGGAACTTGCTGCTGCCAAGGAAGCCTCAAGGCTCCTGCATAAACCTCTCCTGGTCTTTTCTCCTCTCCACTTCCACCTGTCATGAACCAGGATGCAGTTGCTCCTTCCCCAGACCGATGGGCAAGACAGCTTGCTTGTTTGGACTATAATTGGTTGGTCTAATAAAAAGAGGTTTATCCGTCCACAAACTTTGCCTCACTGGAAAGATATGTTCATCAGATGTAGCATTCTTAGCAGAAGGCAGCTGACTATGGGGCTCCTTGCCAGGACTGATTAGACACAGACTAACTGTGGTCAGATCAAAGTTCAGGACACACCTGTACAAGAAAAGGCCTTTGATAGTGGCAACAGAAAGTAGTTCTGCTGAACGCAGAACCCTGTATCACCATGCACCCAGGCTGAAAGTCAGCACTTGCACAGGAATCCTGCACTCTTCCAGAATTCTGTTTCATAGGCAGATACAAATCAAAAGATAGAGTCAGGGCTTGAAAAACCTGCCTACCTGCAGCTAGTGAAAAGAGGAGAGGGATGAGTAGGTTGCATTGGCTTAAGTAACAGAAGCCAGTAAATATTTTGGAAGGGAAGAGGAGTCAGAGTTGCAGTGTCACATCCCCTTCTGTGCATGCAAGGGGAAAGCCTGGAAAAAGAAAAAGCAAGTCTACGCACACACAAGAAGGATGGCCTTCCTCTATGCCTGAACTGACAGCAGCAAGGGAAGTAGCTGGCAAGGGGGTAGCAGGCCATGGGACAAAGAAAATTACAGGTATAGCATCACAAACAGCCAACTATACCCACTTTCTTCACCTCACCGAGAAGGATTAGTGCTACCAACAAAAAAAATTATCAGTAGAAAATTCAGCATCCAAACTTCTTACATGAGAACACAAATGGTATTTGAAATGAAGTTCTCCCAAACAAGCAAGCAAACATTTTGGTATTGTTTCTGTCTGCAGGCAAGAGGACTATCTAACTGTGAGACAGAAATATTTTTGTCTTTGCTTTGAGTACCTTTCTACTGATGCACTGAACATTCCTGAACCTAAAAGAGAAAGTCAGCTACCACCAGAAGTTGAAGAGATTCTTGTGCTTGATGAAACATTTGAAGACTTAGGGGCAGATTACTTCACTGTAATTTGCTTGGGTAAATCCAGAACCAGGAGCCAAATCCTGCACCACCTTATCAAAGCAATGCTAGCTGATGCACGCTGAAAGAGGTATTCTCTCTACAAACCTCACACCATCACCCCTTACAATTTTGTGTAAACTACATCAAATTGAATTCCCAAAGACCCCTAACTGTATACTCAATGGTTGTCACTCAAGCTCTACCTACAAATAAATATGTTTATTTATTTATTTCACTGTTCCCTAAAAAGAGTACTTAGCATCCACCAGACAATGCCGAAATCCCCTTTTTACTGAGTGACACTTAAGAACAAATTGGGCTTATTCAAGAAAGTCATGAAGTAATGGACCCGATTATATAGCTAGAAACAAAAAGAGGGGGCTAAATACATTCAAATGTAGTTTGAGTTAAAGCTAGCTTTTAGCTGCTGAACAGCTATTCCATATTCCTTTAGCAGTTTTGTTTCTTGGGACTTTTCAGCTGTCCAATTTTATAAAGGAGGGTGCAGTATAATCAGCCTGAAATGCTGCTTCTAAGAATCAGAACCAGCAGTTCTCGGTCATTGGGACTGAAGGTCAGAATACAAAAAACTACATCTTCCAAGCACTGCCTTATACCGTAGTAGTTTTGACCAGTTTCTCAAGACGTGTGCATCACTGGGAGATACGTGGATTTATTTCAGTGCAAAATAGCCATTAGAAAATCATCCTGAGGACTTCTGCCCCTCTACTTCTCTGAGTCTATAACTTAAGGAAGTGTATCATACTGCAATGCATGTTAACCAATAGCTGCTGTGAAAACTAGGAAAACATTCCTCAGACTATTTGTTTTTTTGTTACCTTTGATTTTCAAAGAGCTCTTTGATATGGTGATTCTCCATTTCTGAACAGTAATGCCTGAAGCATTAGTTAAATAGCATGGAATGCATTTTCTTTGCCTTTCCACCTTTTTCCTGTTCCTTGTCTCCTTGCCTCTCCTGCAGCTGCCACAAAAAAAATTTAAGAGCTACTTTAGCCCTCTGGGTTCCCACTGCAGGAGGCAGGTGGGTTGGTGAGAGGTCGATTCCTGCCAGAGCTGATCTGATGGGCCCAGCCTTCTCCTTGGCCTCACGCTTTTCTCTCCCCGTGCTCACAAGGCTGGATGGAGCAGGGCGAGCTCTGCTGCAGCACAAGAATGAATTACTGCATTCAGTGCAGTTATGAAGCTGGAGCGAGGAGCAGGCTAGAGCATGGGAATATGTATAGATATGATGGAAGATGTATCCAAGTCTTCTGGATACATCTCTAGCTCCTGGAACAGTAATTTGTGGGACACTAGGAAGCATACTGTATGCCTGCTGTGATCTTACACCCTACCCTCAATGTCTTCTAGCCACCAGGGATGACAGAGCAATGAAAGAGATACTTGCTGCTCTGCCTGCAGTGGCCATCCTTACGACCTCATTGGTGGGGGTGAGTAGATCAGAGTGGAGAAGGAAGAAAATACTATTAGAGAAAGTAATAAAAAGCCATCTTATAAAAATTCAAAAGTGAACCTAGTAGGATGTCAGTTTATCAACAGCACGGGTGCACCATTATCAGCAAGTAGGCAACAAAAGATCTATGTATTGCAGGGTTTTACATCAATAGAGAATTCAGTGGTCTTCCAGGAGCATTACTGTGCTGTTTTAAACACTTTTTGAATTGCTACATCGCCTGTAAGCTTGTCACTATGCTTTAGGGAGCATTCATCACAAGGAACCTTGGTTGCATGAAAACTTCCTTTACAGTCTTCAGTTTTTCTTCAGCATTACAAACAGACCAGCCATGACAAAAATTGGATTTGAAAGTGGATGTGCTTGTGCTGTGTAACATGACTTTCAGTTCCATTCACACATCATTTGGGCAATTTCATCACAGATTAAATATATTAAGATTCAAAGACAGGCTCCCTATTCTTTTTAAGACACCCTTTGGCAGTATGAGACTTAAAGGAAGACTGGATACAGGTAGTGACTATGATATAAGAATGGAGATTACAAAACCTCAGACGGAAAACATACTGCAAGGGGGGAATATGCAAAACTACCCTTACATTATAAGAAGTACTACAAAAAACCAAACTCTTCCCATTACCTCTAAATGCCTCAATCTGTGCAGTTATTTCTATTTCAGATTTTCTTTCAGTTCTGTAACTTGATAATGCCACAAAAATCCAACCTTTCTGCAGAATACTTTCTCTAAACAATCTCTCCTCTCATCTTATTTGATGCATCACTCAAACTTATTTTCATTCAGTGCCATAACGCAGTCTCGAAGAGCCATGAAACACATCCTGGACCACAACCCTGCAATCCAGCATCCTTGTCCAGAACTTCATCAAAACCCCATTTATGCCAAAGGAAGGTCACCCATTTATTTCATTGCACCATTAAACCACTTCCTATGACTGCTGAAAATTGCCATGTTTACTTATAACCACAGCACTTAGCACTACTAAACCCAGGAAACATAATGGAAATACTTACATCTATTAATAGACCATTAAGCTTATGGGGAAAAGACGCCCTGTGGCTGAAGCACAGTACTAAAAATTAAGAAACTAAGGGTAAAAGTAAAGCCCTACTTCCTCTTCCTTTTAGGACAGGGAAAGGAGAACCAGTCCAGCCATCATTTATTTTGGAAGCCATAATTGGCTTACTTTTTATCAGCGTTTTAAGAGCCCTAACAGCATGTTTCCACTCCTCTCCCTGAGGTCTCTTTCCCCTGAGGCAGAGTGGGCCTGTACACACACACACACGCCACATTCAACACAAAAGAGGGAATGAAGAAGACTGGCCAGAGTAGGCCAGTCACCAGTGATGGGAAAAGGAAAGCGCATCCCAAAGCAGATCCAATGCCAATGGCAAAAGTTTCTCTTCAGCTGGTGACAAGCACAGGCTATCAGGCTATCCCATCACAAGCACCTCCTCCCACCTCACCACAGCAAGTCTGTCTGTCCAGCTGAACCAGATCCCCCTCCTGAGGGAAGGGAAATTAGAAACCCTTACTTAAAATATGTAAAATCACAGTAACAATGTGTGGATAAACACTGCAGTATTGTCTTATTTTTCCCTTCTGGGACAAAAGGAAAGGCTTTTCTTTTGCAATGTGCCACATGGCCACCTTAGCAGCATGAGAAAATATTTTTGTTTCATATGACTAGAGTTTTTTCAAAGTCAGGTTTACTTTACTTACAGTATAATTACATATTTGAAGTTTATTCTAACTAAATAATCAAGGCTAGTTTGTTAAGACTGGACTATTCTTCAAACTATCACTGATCACTGCTTAGCTGAAAAAGCAGTGGTGCTCTCCCTGGCCGGGGAGGTGAAGACCCCTTCAGCACTCTTGCTGTAGTTAACAAACCCAGGCATGCCCCACCGCCTTAGGAAAATTTGTATCTTTTTTTGATGAAAGCCACATTAAGAATTTCAGTATTCCACCACACCTACAACCAAAATTAATTGCAAACCAGAAATATTTGCATGAATGTTTTGCTGAAATAAAGAAGAGCTCTGCTAGCTTCTGCTTGGCATGAGGCAAGTAATTTGATAATTCATAGGGATTGAACCAAACAAGGCATACTTCCAGACCTTACCGAATTGAAACAAAACCGCAATATGTCCTCCAGCATCTGGCATTAAAACAGACAAAACAATCAGATATACTAGTGTTACTACTATTTTCTTGAAGACTTTTTGAGATGCTTTTACAGTGGCATCCACAAACTGATACACGGTATGATGTATTTTTATCCAACACATCCTTTTCCATCCTATCAAAACCTCAGGTAGAAGTGATAAATACTAGAGCCTCATTTTATTTATTAAAATTAGTACTAGGAAAAAGGAGTATCTAAGAGAAATTAACAACAAACAAAGGAACATAGATTTATGAAGCTTCATACCCTCTCTTCCAAAATGGTTGTTTAATGTTGGATCCATGATGGTGTTAAGGTTACAGGGCATAAAATCCATTTCTCTTTTTGTTCAAGGAGATGCATTAATGTGCATCTGGGGCCAACACGCAGCTGGCTCGGGCATGAAGGACCAACTCAAAAGGCACCCCAGACTAAAACGTCCATTGTGTCAAACCAAGTTAATACATATGAAGTGGACTGGGCCTCTTGGAAGGCAAATGCAAGCACACTGGAATGACTTTACAAAACAACAGATGTAATTATTAGTGAAGGGGTTGACTTCAAAAGCTTGAACAATTTACAGAAGTACAGAAAAAGGAGAGTATCAAGATTTTTTTGCACACCAGAAAAAGGATTTGAATGCCCAAGACTACACCAAACATTATTTACTCTTGTAATGCAAAAAAGAAAGTTAAAAAAAATCTAAATATTTACATGATGCAGAGGAAACAATCTCCTCTGTCAAATCGCTACAAGAAATTCAGCTTAACACTATGTTTTTCAAATTATCCCAACTGATAAACACACATGTGCATAACAGTAGAACACAAAAAAAACCCAAAAAACAAACCACAGTTTCCATGTTGTAAAGGAATTAATTTAACAGAAGTAAAACATTAATAAGAGGAGTTTGCTACTGGCACCTCTATTTATGCCAAGAAAAATAGCATGAGTAACAGTGAAAGAACAAACTTTGGCACACCGAGAAACAAACATTTTAAAGCAAAATGACTTCTACGCAAACAGCTACCACAATGCAATTGTGCAAACCCTGCACAACACCAGGAATACTTCTTCTAGTCATCACTGCTTTGGGCATTCTCACTGAAAAGCCTCTAAAAAGCAAAGCAGAGCCTACCTGCTACATAACTGAAGTTTATGCAAAGATCACAGAAATGCTTTATCAACCTCAGCAAAGTAGACATTTGTCTGCAGCACCTTAATACCACAATAACAATCAGCTTCCTCTTGATCAAAGGAAGACAGACACAAACACATGAAAGCAGTAGCAAAAACCTCTAGATATACAAGTGCAAAGGAGAAAATGATGTCCCAGAATTTAGGGCAAAACATTTCCACACAGTTTGATCTGGCATTCGGTAAACAACAATGATATATGCAAATAATACAGTAAATGAAAACAAGGACATACTTCACAAGACTAATATCTATCTCCTCTGTGATATGAAATAGTTAAGAAAAATTAATAACCCACAGTACCTACACTGTAAGAATTACAGTTATAAAATGAAGAAGAAAACTAAGATGTGACCAACAGGCATGTTAATATATTAATTCATTACATCTGCAGAAAGCCTGAAACATATATGCATTATGTATGTACGTACACAGAACACACAAGACCATTCAAAAGCAGAAGTAATTCTATATGAAACATTTTTATTACTATTTAACTGCAACAAGAAGTACTTTACTAAGATCCTTACAACATTCAGACCCACAGAGTGTGCTGGGTGCTAGGGTTTTACAATCTTGACAGTTTCATGATACAAATGAAGAAAAGAAAGCAAGCTGTTATTTGAATGACAGACACAGTCTGGCAGATGTGTTTCAGTATTTTAAATAACATAAGAATAATTTTGAGTTTCTGTAATTTTTTTTTCCATTTTAATGGTTACATAGATTTCCCCTATCCCACTTTTTTTATCTTTACACCCCCACACATCACCAGCATTCATCATTGTGGAGATAAAACACAGTGAAAGGTATTTCTAAATATCCTACCTAAAGTCAGTCCAGGGTAATACTATGCTGTAAAATACCTCTGTGATTAGCCAAGATTTCAAGTCACTTTTTTTGTCAATTTGATAGGCAGACCACTAAGTGACTTAAGTAGCACTAATTCACTGGATGAGCTGCTTGAACCCAGGTATATTAGGAAAACTAATACATACCATGTTCTTACACGCACTAATTCCAACCATAGAAAATACACAGGTAGTATATCAAGTTGTGATGGAAATACCAAACACAAGTCAATTACAGCATAGTCACTCAGAAATTATCTAAATGTCATAAACATGCAGGTTAAAAAAAAATAAAAATCCATTGCAGTACTGAAAGAACTTTGCTTTTGATTACTGCAATAGCCTTGGCTGAGTTACAGCATTACTACTCCTTCCATTATTTAAGCATATTATCCAGATTTTCCCTCTCAGCCAGGAGGAAAGATTCACAGCAAAGTTAACTTGGGGTGTGTAACACAAGTGTATTTAACAAACTTACTGATCCGAATCACTGTACCACAGTACACAGAGCTGAGTATAACCTGTCACACACACACATCACCTGAAAGGTAACTGTATCAAACAGGACCTATAAGATACACAAACCTCACAAAATCCAAAGTTATCAGACTGAGAACAACTGAAAGCACCAATGAAAAGAAGAAGATGGAAACAGGGAGGACACAACTTGAGCTGGTTGCTACTCAATGCAGTTAGTATTCCTGTAATTTGCATTAGTCTCCTGATCAGCTGTATTTCCCCTCCCAACCTGTACAGTCTTTTATAAAAATTCTATACAAACAATACTTCAAAAAAACCAAAACAACACCTAAGTGAATACAGAACTTAAGCTGAGAATAACCGCTTCTAGATCTGCTGAACAGCTTGAGCCACTTGTAAGTGAAGGGCTGAAAACTGTAATGCCCTGTCAGAGAGTTGGTGCAAAAACTAGATTTCATGAGGAGTGGTCAAGATAAGTGTAACACAGAAAAGCCAAACAAGGTACTCAACAATACTTCACTGGGACCTTCTGGCAGAGGTAAAATACACAAGGAAAAGCTAAGATTTTTTTTTTTTTTAAATCACCTGAACAGTCCAAAATCAAACAGAATAAAAGCCTTGCTCTTACTGTTCTGTAGTCTTAAAATGCATTTCTAAGTGAATGACATACACAAGTAAGATTTTAAAAGCATTTCCTCTGTCAGTTTTGCTCTGCATGTGTTAAAAGACCAATAACTAAGAAAGTTATAATTGTATTTTATTTATTCATGAGACAAAAAAAGCCTTACTACATAAATCTCTATATAATATAAACATGCAGGATATATAGTTTCTTTTACATTAAATGCGTACATGCTCCTTCAATTAGCATGTCTAGAAATAATTATCTAATATAAAAATAAGCATCCCTGATGCCTTTTCCACTGCTATGGATACGCCGGTCACCAAAGCAGAGGTATGTGACACGACACAACAGTGTCTTACAAATACTGTTTCAGATGCTTCACCTTCCTATCACGTGCATTTCAAATTATATTCCTTTTATTTCTGCAATCTGGGAATTCAAAGGCAAGATATTTTTCTTCACTGGAATTTAATGAAACATATTTGGAAATGGATCTGACTTTTTTTTTTTTTTGAAAGAACAGAGGCAAAGTCTGTGAGTGTTACAATATTTTACATAATAAAACAATAACCTTGAGAAGGTGTAGTATAGCAAACTGCTCTGAACTAAACCCAATACTTGCAAATGATAACATCACATGAAAAGCAGCACACGAATTAACCTTGGGGATAAACAACCTTGAGTGTCCGTATATGAGAGAAAATAGTACAGTACAAAAAAAAGAGTGCAAGTATACTTTCTTTAAATCGTTTTGGTGAATAAGAAACCAGTTGGAAAAGCACTGCTATCAAGAAGAAAAACCCATACAGTATTTTTAAAGAAATACACACATAATTCCTTTCACACAAACTGTTTTTGTGATATACCGTCTAAGTTGGCACAACACATAATTTTTTCTTAAATCCTTTTAGGGCTGACCAACTTTTCTGTAAGAAGAAAAAAATATATTTTTCTCCGAAAACCAAAATGTTCAGTATTTCAATCTCTGAGAACATGCGTTAAGCAAATTTCACCGGGCAGCAAGAGGGAAGACAAGAAGTTCAATACTGAGCAGCTTGTCCTTCAAATGCTATTTAGTCATTACCGTTACTACAGATGGCAGCAGCAGTAACGCCTACATTTTGGTCACCTAATGCTTTCCCTGACAAAAAGATTCCTGCGATGTCTTCTCAGGCTGTAGCATCTCCATTGTTTCCCACATGCCTTTGATTTTTTGCAAAGGGAAACACTTGAGCTCTGCAAATATTATTTGCTTGTGCCACAGAATTTTGTTCCTTTTTGCAGAATTACAAACCATTGAACAATAGCCTCTTCCCTAGTAGTCAAGGGATGCAAATATCTTACCTTACTGCAGGCTTGTTTGTTACAGCTCGATCTGGGCAGACAGTCTGAAGTGATGGACATGCTAAATCTGGCCCCTCACTTTCATTGCCATCCTAGCAATACCCCCAGCATTGGAGGACCCTAAAGATCAAAACTTAGACGCTACCAGAGAACTACAAAGTTTGGGAAGGGGGACGGTGGCAGCAGCCACCGCCTGTCACTGGGGCAGCACCCTTTCTGGAGGCAACACATTGGGAAGGAGCATTTTACTTTGGGACGCAGAGGTAAGATTCTTCCTATCCCTATGAACAAGATGAGGACTCCAGGACCAACATGTACATACAAACACGTGAATTAAGAGAGCATCAGTTCCACATCCCTATTAATGATTTTTGTCAGTAGCTGTTGTGATTGCTACAAAATTGGTAAGTTGGGTCCCAGAAAAAAAAGGTCTCATTCTCTGCTGCAAAAGATCCAGATCCCATCCACACTGCTGTCTTTAAAACACGTCACAAACATACAGACAATCTTTTATACCCACATCGTACATTACCTTCTAGCAGCCAAATCAAATAAAATAACAGATTTGGCTGAGACCACTCCGTACTGCCATGCTTGGGTATTACTGTTCAGTCGTCGATGCTTGACCACAAGCGATTACATCTGTCTGTGCCTGTCCATGCTCTACAACACATGACCCATTTGATATCATCTTTAATTACACCACATGCTGCCTTTTCTATGGATTCCCAATCTCATGCAGGGTGAAGTCCTGGTCTACATAACAAGTGAAGTTTTTTTGCAACATTTGCCTCTGAAGTTAGAAAGTACGAAGTAGGAAAACACGAAAAGAAAAAAAGTCTGGGAAGAGTGAGAGTGAATACTGGGCAGACTTCCTTACATTTTAGAGAGGAGGGGGGGGGAAAAAGTCACAAATATAAATTCTGAGCATTAATTGTTTTAATCTCTTCTCTTCCATGTGAAACATGAAAAAATGGAGACCCACGACCTAGAAGTGCTTGACTGCTCAACTGCAACAGCTTACCATGGGAGCTGTGACTGCTGAGCACAGGAGAGCGAGGAACAGCAAACACAGGCGTTCCCAGCTCCCTCCTTGGCTCCCCACACAGCGTTACCTCAGAGAAGTCAAAGACTTGGATTCATCTTCCCACTCCATAAACTTGGGATAATACTACATCCTTATCTCCCAAAGCAATTGTAAAGCTACTTTTGGAAACTACACTGGCTTAGGACAAGAGGGAAATTACGCCCTCTTACACCCTAGGTTTAGATGGTTTGCCATCCACAAAGCAAAGGCCCCATATCAGATAATTAAGGTAACAGTATAATGAGCAGCTGCCTAACTCCTTAATCACCACTCATACGTCGAACAGGGAAGAGGTCACGCGATGGAAGAGCAGCTAGACCCACCCTGACACCTACACGCGAGGCCAACAGCTAAGTTCACGAACACCAGCCTTGGCCCAAACATCTCCTGGTGCTGGGGGTCTTGATCCCACGCCACAGCAGCCTCCACCCCATCTCACACCCACCCTCTTCACCCTCAGAAATTAAAAGTTACGTTCACCGACCAACGAGGAGGGACCTTAATGGGAGCCGTGCCTTTATAAGGGCTGGGAGCGAGGCGTTCACGCTCGATACCAGCTCAACCAGTTTGCTGCCCGGGTTGGCCAACCAGCAGAGGCAGGCCCGGGCACCGCTGAAAATTAGGTTTATAAATCGCTCCCTCCCCGCTCTCCACTTCACGGCAAAACCAAGCTGCCGCCCTCCCCGGCAGCACCGCCGGCGGTCGGGGAAATCGCGGCGGCACACGCGGCTGCCGGGCGAGCCCGACCCGCCGCACAAAAGCCACTTCATGGCAAACACCTCCCGCACCGCAAAGGCGGCACCGGGCGGTAGGGGAAGGGGCACGCCGGCGGCCTCGGGCGAGACCCGCTCTGCGTCCCCCCAGGAGCCGCCAACCGCCGGCTCCCCCCAGCGCCGGCACCCCCGCGGCTCCCGCCAAGGATAACCCGCCTCATCCTTCACCGGGGCCGGGGCCGCCCCCACTCTGCGCCCCACGGCGGCCCCGGGCCCGGTCCGAGATGGCGGCCGGACCCTCCCGCCGCCGACCCCTCAGCGCCGCTCCGGCCGGCACCTGCCGGGCAGGCGGGGGAGCGATGCTCGCCCACCGCCCCCTGGGGCTCCGGCAGCTCCGGCCCGGGGCAGAAAGGGACGGGACGACGCCGGGGGCAGCCGAGGGAGGGAGGCGGGCGAGCCGCCGTCCTCCAGCACCTTGCAGGGCCGCAGACTCATCCCCTACCTGTCGCCCGCGGGTAGCTGCGCGCAGCCCCTGGCTCCGCCATCTTCCTCGGCCGGCGGCCACCGCCGCGTCCTGCCGCCGCCGGGGCTCGGCTCCACTCCGCGGCGCCCAGCGGCCGCCGCACAGGCGCACTGCCCACCCCGCGGCACCTGACACCGAGCGGCGGGCGGGGAGGAGCGGGAACGGGGCCGGGCACGGCGGCCGAAGGCAGCCTAGTGCCGCTCGGCGGCGGCTCCTCGCCCGGTGTCGCCGGCGGGGGGCGGCTCCGGCGCCGCCAGGTGCTGCCGCTGCCCCGCCCCGCGGCGCTGAGGGCGAAGGCGGGGGGCCCACCAGTAGTCACTAGAGCCTCGTCTCACCTTGGCCCCCGCTGTAGCTCCAGCTGTGCCGGGGCAAAGCGGCACCTCAGCCGGCGGGACGGAGAGGGCCAGGCCTGGCCGGAGGGCAGCGGGGTCCCGCCGGCAGGGGAGGCCTGGCCCACCTGCCCATCACCTTGCGCTGTGGGTCTGCCCTCCCTCAGGCGGGGCAGCGCGGCCGAGCCTGGGCCTTGATGGCCGGGCAGGTTTAATCGGTCTATCTGGGAAAGCCAAACGACGCGCCCTCCGGCTTTCCACGAGGTCCTGCTGTTTTTCCCCAGATTTTTCTATTCGTGAGGTCGCGTGTGCTGTCGGCAGCCACGCACCGCCTCGCTTGAACGGATGGCTCTGGAGAAAGGCACAAGCGCATCCTCCTTGTCCGGCTGGTGGATCCCACCCGAGGCCATTCCCCCACACAGGCCTGCGGGTGGCCCCTCAGGCTGGGCTGGCCCTGCGGTGGCAGGGGAGAAATGGGGAAACATCATCTTTTTCTTTCTTCTAAACATTTATACGCTAGTGGTTGAAAAAAGCCCCAGAAGTTTAACATGCAGCTCGTGTATTTGTTTTGCTTCCGCCTTCACGGTTTTCTGCCGCTTCTTGGACACACAGGGACACTCTGCAGCACCACAGGAGCACACACGGCCTTGGCGCCAGGCCTTGGGGCAGCGCCGGCCCCACTGCCCCAAAACGTCACTGGAACTGGTGCTAGATGGCAAAAAACCTTACTGCCTCATCGTCAGTGCCTGTTTACCAAAATTGAAACTGAAGACATACTTAGTCTTCCCACTTTCCATTCTTAGTCCTTTTGTTCTGTTCTTTTTGCCTGGCAGTTATGTGGAATTGTAGAATTGCCTAGGTTGGAAGGGACCTTTAAGATCATTGAGTCCAACTTAACCTAACACTGCCAAAACCACCACTAAACCATGTCCCTCAGCACCACGTCTACCCGTCTTTTAAATACCTCCAGGGATGGTGATTCCACCACTTCCCTGGGCAGCCTGTTCCAGTGCTCGATAAGCCAATATTCCCATTATAGTCTTCTTCAGTTGAAAATACAGACCATAGTCAGTATAAGGAGGTGGAGGAGGAAAGTATTTTCCCTTCATTTTTTTTTGAAAACATTTGCTTTTGTATTCCCAGCAAATCGCTATTTCTTGTTAAGTGCAAATTACTCTGTTGGGGTGCTGGTCAATGATTTGTCTTCCATCTATACATTCAAGTGTTGTCCTCGTGTTTGGGTTCACACACATAAAAGTTTAACTAGACAGATGTAGTTTTTGTTGGTGCATATAGTAACAATTATTCCTAATGTTGCCTTATCAGTGAAAGATTTCACTTTTGTTGTTTATAACTCTGCCAAATTTAAAAAAGCGTCAATGGATGTTTTCATGCCAGCTGTTTCTCAGGCTAAACTTCTGTCAAGGGGCTCCACTTAAAATTATTCTACCTGTCTAAAGATGAAATTGTACTGTTTTGCTCACGTTACAGAAGAAAAATCCTACCTGTCTTACTGTAGCTGTGCCTCCTGATTTCTGGGGGCTCCTTTGGCAACAAAACCAAAAGGAGGAAGACTGTCCTGTAATCTTAATTAATCTTTAGCCTGTTGGTGCCTGATGAGCACACAGGAAGGAACAGCTGGTCTCAGTGCAAGTTACATGGGCTTAGTGCTGAGGGCAAGGAAGCAGAGAGGATGAGTTTCCAGGACTGGGAATTAGGAAAGCAGGGAATGGATGTGGGGGATATGAAGAGATAGGAAAAAACAGAGGGGCCAGAAGCTGAAGAAAGGGATGTGAGGGTATCTGCAGGGAGGCTATTTGGGCAGGAGCCAATGGTTGGGTGGAGAGGGACAGATAGGACCACAGATGAATCTGCCCCGGGGAACGTGAGCGTACTAGTGCTGGTGCTCCAGCGGCCGTGAAGCCTGTGAGCATAGCATGTCACATGGAGAAATAAGTGGTCTCCTACGACTGTAATCTCTTCTGATAGCCGGCTCACAGCCTCACCAATATTCAGACTGGGAGTCGTGCAGTGAAAACAAGATTTTAAAGAAAACTTAAGGAAACTATATGGAAAACACTAAAGCTCCAAAGACAAAACCCTCCCCTATAGTATTGTATGTATTATGTGATATGAATCAGTTTTTAAATTACCTTTGCGGAGCGTTTTTTGTGCAAGACTCCTGCCTCATTCAGTGCAAAGTATGTGTTTAATTAGTGTATAGTTCTTCAATGTTTCTCTTCATTTTCATCATGTAAAGTGGAATCTTTCATGTCATATTCACTGTACATTCTTCAAACCCTGCCTTGAAGGCAGGTTAATTAATTTCCATGATGGCTTTCCTGTGGTACTCTCATAATTCCTTCAAGCATTAATAAATTTAACTTTGTAACAGCCTTCTCAGTTGAAGTAGTACTATTATATTTTACACACAGGGAAGAACTAACAGAAGGTCATATCTCTGGAGGTGTCTGTAATTGGCTGTTAATTCTTTTATATTGTAGAAGTTGCCAGGTTGTTTAAAAGTGGGGAATAGTGGATTTAATACAGTGTACATCTACCAGCACCTAAGAAACAAGACCATAACCATTCATGCTCAGGTTTGACTTTGAATACTTTATGGATCTTTAAGCACCAGACGTAGTGGATTTCTTACAATCTACAAAGCTTTGGCGTGCACTTACACCCGGGAGTCAGGAGCTAGTTTCAGACCTATCTGTGTATCCTTCTTTATGACAGATAGAGGAACTCTGGGGAATTTTTTAGTCTTCAGCTTCTAAAACGGTAGTTATGAACTGTTTAATTTTTCCCATACTTCACAAACCAAGATTATTTTCTTGACTGTAGCAGCTAAAGGGGCTTTTCCAGCTGTGATGGGACTACAGCCAGTGTCTGCACACTCGCAGTTGGAGATGTCACCATGTCCCTGTCTGACTCTCCACCCCCCGCCTTGCTCTACTGTCCCTTTCATATCACACTAAAGGAAACCATCCTAGTGGCGGCATGTCACCAGGAGCAATGTGAGGCTCCACTTTTGAGTGACAGGGAAAGGAATATATAACCCAACAGCCCTACAGCCTTGGGGAGCTGAGAGACGGGACCGGGAAGTTTCTCCTCACCCCCAGGACCAGGAGCGTGAATTACCACAGTGCTGCCTGTGAGGGCAGGGAGACGGACAGGGAGAAGCCCTGTGTGTGCTGGGCTGCAGCCAGCCTCTTATCATCAGCTCTCCAGCACGAATTATAAGGCAAGGCAGGAATTCTCCCAAGCACAACTTCATCTCTGTAAGGCACATTGCATTGAGCCCTCTGGGAAGGTTTTCATTGGAGACACTTTGATTATTCTGCTTTCTTCATCTGATGCCCAGTTTGTCCTTCTGTGAATAAAACTCTGGTAATACTTGTTCCAGATTGTTGTATTTTAAAGCATTTTTCTTTCTTTTATGGTGTGTTGTTAAAATCAACAACACTTTGAGTTTCTTTTGTGGAAAACATTTTTGCCTTTTACCACAAGTTTTCAGCAGGTGCTGTATTGAATCAGATCTGTCCAAATATTCATACATGAGCTACAATAGGTGTTGGTCAGCCTAAGGATGGGAAAATCTCAGAGGTAAATCAGCAGAGAGGTAAAGGAAAGGTCTTAAAGTCAGTTCAGGATGCAGGCAGAAATAAGCTGGAGGGACTGCTAATTTTGCCACTTTAACAGACATTAAAGTAAAAATTGTCTGAAGTGTAAACTAATTTTGAAGAACATGACTTGGTTTTTCAGTGTTTTTTATATCTCATGGTTGTATCTATGCGACCAAAGCCATCTATCCATAGAAATGCTTCCAAGGGAAAACAGAATGGCGAGCCCTGAGCAAACTGGCCAAATCTACGACATGACAAACCTGTGACGGTCTGCAGTTTTTTCTCTTTGTTGCCATTTTGAATCGATAGCTGGCAAGTTGAGAACCCAAGAAAGAAAGGCAGACAGAATGGCTGCCCATGGTATTTCAGTTGGAGCGGTTGGCCCAGCGTAAGACAAACACTGCATGTCAAAGATGGGAAATCTGGTTCTCCTAGGCAGTATTTGCCTGCTTTAACCAAAATCATCCTTCCTCTTCTGAAACTCCTGGAATTCCAGTACCACGTTTACCATCTCTCTTATAACTTCTGAATGAAATTGAGTGTTCACGCCAAAGTATATTTACAGACAGTACAAATTCATCCAAAGACAAGTACTCCAATTCATGGGCTAAGTTCATGTCCTCTAAGAGAAACAGGAGATGACTCAAAGTTAAAGAGTTGTAATGCATATATGAGAAACTGAAGAAAGTTGGCAAGTGTAACTAATCATAGCAATAGAACAAGAGGAAATGGGTTCAGGTTGCGCCAGGGGAGGTTTAGGCTGGACATTAGGAAAAAATTTTTCACTGAAAGAGTGATCAAACATTGGAAGAGGCTGCCCAGGGAGGTGGTTGAGTCACCATCCCTAGGTATGTTTAAAAGTCATGTAGATGTGGTGCTTAGAAACATGGTTTAGTGGCAGACCTGGTAGAGTAGGGTCAATGGTTGGACTGGATGATCTTAAAGGTCTTTTCCAATCTAAACGATTCTATGATTCTGTGATTCTATAGTTATTCCTGATTGTTGAATTATTAATTTGCCACCTTTAGCATTCCCCTAAAATAGATTATAAATCGTAATTGTACTTAGAGAGTTATTGTGAAATTAGGTTTGCAAATGGCAGAAATGCTCATGGACTAATTGGCCAATAAGAAAGCTTTCTCATGAGGCATCAGTCTTACATGAAAAATTCTTGGGCACTGAGTCAATCAACTGAGATGCAGTATGATAATTGAGAAAATCTTTTATTCCAGTTGCTTGGAACTGTTCTATAAAACACATTGATGGTGTCAGTCTTGAAGCTAGGTATCAACAGCAAAATGGTGCTCTGTTTCAAAACCATAATTTTGAATTCAAAAGTCATAGTGGTATTTCTAAGGGACTTCTGCCTTTTAGACATGACTGTTTTTATAAACTATAGCTGAATTTATCCTGGCGAAATGGCTTCTATTTCTGTTTGTCTCTCACTGTCTAAGAAGCCATGGGCAGATTATCCACAGGAATTAAACTATCCTTTTAAGTTCCCTTGACTGAAGAGCAGGACCAATGCGCAGCTCAGTCTGGCAAAGCTTGAACTACATCTGTCTGCTTTATTTTTATGTACTTACACAGCTAAGAAGTGTCATTCAGTGAATAATACCAGCGTAATGTTAAAATAATTTTTAGGATGAATCATAATGGATTGCTTTTGTATTTGTCATTTGGCATGCAGAAAGTATATTAGTTCTCCTCCACATGAAAACATGTATTACCCCCCCGCCTTGTAAAATCACACATCTTCTACCCCAATATCCTATGCCATATATGAGGTTTTGTACCCCCAGAATGCCTTGAACTAGGGGTCTGTTCTCATTTGCCTCACACATTAACATTACTTTTTGAAGTTCTGCTGGAGCTTTTTGACTTGGTGTCACTAATGGTGTCAATCTTCACAAAAATAAGTGAAAACAGAGAAAGAGAGGAACTCTCTCATCACCTTGTCCTTCGTTATTTACTGACAGCACAGGCATTTAAGTCATGTACAAACATAGCCCTGCCTACACACCCTGCTTTACTGAACACAGTAATGGGATAAACAGTAGTGGAATGCAGCACAAACCTATTTCACACCTGATTTAAATTGAATATTTTTTCATCAATGTTTCATTGAAAGGGTGGTATATATTATTTCTCCAGTTCTCCCGTAAATAAGGCCTTCCTTGTTTACCACCAAATATCTGCTCTTCTTCTCCGAGTTTCAAAATCCCGTGAGCCATGAATCTTAAGAGCTGTGTTATTAATTGCTTTGCAGATTTGCAGCCAGGTATCATTGGGGGATCTGAACAAGTTAGATTTTGATAAGTTTTGGATTGCTTTTGATTCTGGGATTAAACTAAAGGTTCTTTACTGCAGTATTAGGCAAAGAAAAGGCAAAAGCTCTGTTAGCTTTTCATGCTTTAACAGGATGTGACACAGTCTTAGCATTTGCTGGGAGAGGCAGGAGAAGATAAGTCTTGCTTAGGAAGGAAAGAATGTCTGCCCTGCAGCCATAGAAACGGTTCTCCGTTTCTCTTCGCCACCTGCTGAAGTGATTGATATTTGCCTGAAGGATTTGCAATTATTTGTAGTATTTCTGTTTAACTGCACCAGCGTACTTTGCCAGGAAGAAGATCATTCCTTCCCTAGCAGTATGTCTATTCATATAGGGGAAGATTATGTTGTATTCATACAAGATAGAAGCATGGACAGGAACATATCTACATCAGATTGTTAACTGGCTGTTCTCAAGGTTATGGAATATCAAATCCTAAGGTATTTCTACTCTGATTGAGTGCTGAAAATAGCATTAAACTAATTAAGTTTAGTTATCATTGAATAATAATTATACTGCACCAAATGGCAGACAGTAGAGAATTAGTTTTATACTGTTTTGGTCAAACTAGCATCCTGTGTATAAGAAATTAAGTCACCTTGAAGGGAAGTCATGGCTACCATGGGGATACAAAACCTCCGGAACATATAGACCAGGAAGGTCCAAGAAGCCAGGCAGTCTTGAGACTACATAAATTTATGAGTAATACTGCATGTGCACAGGGGACTCTGCCTCACACTTGCAGTGAGACCATTTGCGTGCTCCGTGCTCGCCCCTTCACATGTGACTGGTAAATCTGGTGCCTCAGCCTTTCTGAACACTATCCATAATATAACTCTGGGAGAGACATAATAATTGCAGGAGAGAAGTCAGCGTGGTTTAGGTCTGGCTTCATAACTACCTGTTAGGAATCTACAACAGACTCAGATGCGACTTGAGAATATACTTAACACCTGCCCAGCGTAGGAAAATAGAAGCTGAATTCCGATTACTTTTATTTAAAGAGAGACAAAGAACATTGCAAAAATGAGGATTCTATTTACTTTCATAATCAATTTTCGTTCTTCCTTAACTTCCACAGACCGTGACATTTATTCATATGTGTGACTTGGCGCACTCAAACATAGAGAATGTGGCGCAGGTCACAGTGATTCTGTGGTTGCTTCAAAGCAAGATAAATCAGGCTGTAGATGCTTACAGTCTAAAGGTCTCCCGGTTATTAAAATTAGATCAATAATTCTGAAGCAAGCAGTATTCAAAAAATGGTTAGGCTGAGCCTCAAATCAATGGGTATAAAATATTATACTGAACATTTTAACACAAAAGGGGAGGGTCTATTGACAAAACTTGCTCATCAAGAATGAAATGGATCCTCAGGCTGAGCTCCACTGACTTCAACACAGCTACAACAAATTACACAATCTGCTTCTGAACAGAAAAATCAGTTATTTCAGTTTATGATGTATGAACATTCAACAAAGAAATCTCGAATATGTATGCTAAAAAGATAAAATAACAACTATACAGAAGTCTCACAGAGATGTACTTAGTTGTCATACATTTCAAAACTTGAGTAAACATCTGATGTTAATCAAACATTAACTTACCTTGATTTCACAGGTTAAAGATCACTCCCACATACGATTAAGGATCAATTTTCTGTGTCCCTGCCAATCCAGCAATTCATGGAACGTGCTGCTTTCTGTAGATTTGAATTTTATAGGGGTTATAGCTAAGCAAACATAGTGAATGCAATTTGTAAATGCTTACAAACCTCTGCTGCCAACATAAGAGACAGAAAAATATAAAATAAAAAGATCTGGTAATTGCCAGTGGATTAATGAAAATAGGCATGACAGATTCTGTGGGAATAATGTAAAGGACGGTACCAAATGCATAATGTTTTTGCAGCTATTTAGTGTATTTTCTGAATTCTAGCTCTTCGACAATTTCATCTTCACCCTGCCCCTTGAAAATTAGGTCTAATTATGTCTAGTATGTGTCTTGTAATTTCCTTTTTTTTTTTTTTATTTCTACTGCATATCAGAATGTTCAAATTTTGTTTTTAAAATAAGTTGTGATAATTATGAGAGAAGTTATTTACTCTGCCTTCAAGCTCCGTTTGAAGATACAACCTGATGCAACTAACCCGACTAGTTGGAAGAAATTAAAATGGCTAAACCCAGTGTTTCTATTCAATGAGAGTTGTGCCATTTTAGAATTTCTTTTGTTTCCAAATCAGTTAAAAATAACGGAAATTACTTACTCGTAGTTAAAAACTGTTTAAGGATTCTGCATATTTCTTCCTAGAAAGTTTTTGTAGCACTCTTGCATATCTTGTTACTGTAGCATGGTGATCTGTTAGTGCATCTATGAATAGGTACGTCTTCCAATCTGAGGATTTAAATTTTTCCATATTTCTAAAGTTACTAGGGGTACTTCTTTTCTTTTCCAAATGACATGACAGCGGTCTACATCCCTGTCTAAATCCAGCCCCCAGGCTCTCTTGGATACTGCAGGCTCTCTGATACTTCAGTACAGTATTTTTTCTGCCTTTAAATTATTTTAACTCAAATATGCTCCATCTTATGCATACCATCCCTTTTCTTTCTCTGAAGTTATTAATGCGTAACGTGATTTCACCATCTTTATATTTCTCTTCTACCTTTCCTAAATGATACATATACCTCCATCCTGATATTCCAGCCACAACTGCTAATCCTCCACAGGTCTCTGTACTACACATTCTGACTCAGTTGTTCTGGATCCTCTCTTTTGTTGTGCCAATGTAATAGCTTCATACTGGCCACCACCAGAGGCTAATTTTAGCCAGTACTTTCCCACTCTGTACTAGCCAGCAAGTGCTCTTATCAGTATTGGCACTTTCATTCTTCTGGCCCTCTGATATTTCTTTCTCACTACATTATCATCATGTGGATTAAAAGAGCCTTTCCCAGCTTTGTTCCCTACTTTTAAATTTAAGCTCTTAGCAATCAAATTAACCTTGATCCCAGTTCAGAACTCAAACTATTTGATGTATGATCCTCTTCCAAGAATGTTTGTTTCCCGGTGGCAGACAAACCCTAAACCTTCCTATAGGATGATCTGTTGGTCTTCATTTTCTAGTTGCATCTCCCCTCTAAATCTTTAAAGACCAGAAGAATTCCATGCCATTTTTATTGATATTTGTATTAACCACATTTAACTGGGTTGTAATTTCAGACATCTTTTCCATGTCTTCCCACTAGCAGTCAATTACTTCTGCAGTTGGAGCAATTTTTCCATATTCATTCATGAGTCTTGACGTGCTGCAGCAAAAGTGTGCAAGAGTCAGAAAGACCATCTCCTATGGGGTTTAGATTAGCCAAACTAAATAAAATTATTCTAATGTCTTAAGTAAACCGCTACCACTTGACAGACACCAAAAAAAGCAATGTTGGGTACTTAGTGTCAAAATCAGGAAGGCCAAAGCCCAGCCGGAGCTGAGACTGCCGAGGGGCACTGGTTGGAACAAGGCAGATTCTGTGAGAATGCTACTCAGAAAAGCAAGTTCAAGGAAAATGGGCTTCTGCTGATGGAGGCCCCTAGTGACAACAGGTGTCAGTGAAAAAGCTGAGGAACTCAGTGCCTTTTTTCTCCCTCTGTCTTCACAGCCAAAGCCAACTCCCAGATCCCTGCCTGTACAGGCGCTGTTGGGGAAGGAATTGGGCAGCCAGCGATGGACGAGCAACAGGTTAGAGAAACTGGATGTATTTAGATTCATTGTGCTGGATGGGAATCACTCCAAGCTACTGGAAGACCTAGTGGGCCTGAGTGTGAGGCCACGATCAGTCTTCATCTTTAAAAAAAGGCAAGAAGGACTTGGGAAACTATACACCAGTCAGCTTCACCTCAGTCAATGGAAAGATCATGGAGCACATAACCAGCAGTAGTCAGCCCAGGAAGGCAAACCGTGTTTGACCTGCCTGATTGCCTGCTGTGATAAAATGACTGGCTCTGTGGGCAAGGGCAAAGTGGTGGGTGTAATATACCTTGATTTGAATATGGTTTTTGACACCACCTTCCCCAGCCTTCCCCACTGGAAACAGCAGAAGCATGGACTGCACAAACAGACTGTTTAGATGAATTGAAAACTGGCTGTAATGGTAGCAGTCAATAACTCAATATTTGGCTGGTAATCAGAAAAGCACCCAGGGGTCAATACTGGCACCTGTATCAAATGCCTTCATTAACAACCTGGCTGCAACGCAGAGCTCATTCTCAGCAGATCTGCAGATAACAGTTAGGGGAAGTGGCTGCTGGTTCAACCCTGAAAAACTTAAGGATTGGACAGAGACCTTGTGATCCTTATAAGAAGTAAGAAGTTCTGTACCCGGAGCAGCTGGAATAACCCCATGTACGAGTACAGGCTGGGAAGTGGCTGTCTAGGTCATAGTCTTGTGGGTTACAGCGCACAGTGGGTTGAATTTGAACCTGCGACAGACATGCTCTTCTGAATGAAGATACGTACTGGGTTAACATTAGAAGTGTGGCCAGCACATGAAGGGAAATTTGCTGATAATCTCTACTTGGTACTGGTGAGGCCATACCTGAAATAGTGTTTAGTTTTGGATACCTCTGATCAAGAGGGACATGGTGAAATTGGGAAGAGTTCAGTGGATAGCTACTAAGAAGGCTGTGGAGGAGAGGCTGAACGAGCTGGACTTAGTTAGTCTGGTAAAAAGGAAGTTAAAAAGTGACATAACATCACCCTACAACTGTTTGAAGTATTATTGGAAAAGTGACTGAGCAAAACTCTTTTTGCTACTGAGGGCTGGTCTAACAAAGAACAATTGCCACAGTTCACAGCTTGGGAGGTTCAGACTGGGCATCAGGAAATAAAATCAACAAGAGGGTAGCTGGGCACTAGAACAGGGAGGTGGAGGAATCTCTGTCACTGGGGCTTTTCAAGACTCAGGCGAAGCCAAGAGTGACATAATCTAGTGCTGAGCTGGTCCAACTAAAAGACAACCTTCAGAGGTGCCTTCCAACCAACATTTTTTATGATTTTGCAGCAGGTCTCAGGTCTTCACAACATCTTATTAATAAAGCCCTATTATTAAAATACTCTATTTATTAACTTGTTTGGTTTCATGGGTGGTGGTAGAAGATTGTCACCTAGCCTGTTTGAAGAGAGAAGAATCAACAGTTGGGAAACACCTTGGCAAGTTGCATAACTAAGACAACACCTCTCTTCAACCCACTTTATGGCGTTAGAAGTATAGCAAGAGACTTCAGCTAAGGAAAGGTATTCAAGTTACACTTCTGTTCCACATCCCTCTTTCCCTTGCCCTGGCACCCATTCACCTTTCCAGTTTAGTTGAGTTATTCTTCTACCACAATAAAATCTGAATCTAGACTCGGTTGCTCCTTCTGTTGTGTCTGAAACAAAGAGGACCTAAATTAGTAATTAGCCTTTTTCTGGCCTTCTAGTATCAAAGCATTATCCAGCTTCTTTGGTCTGTGGGAAATGCCTTGATATAAATAGACATATCTCCTGCGAACTACATCGATTCCATAACACCTCAGCCCAATAGTTTCCCACACTGCATGATACAGAAAAACAAAGTGTCTCTTTCTCAACTGCATTAATTTTTTTTCCTCCATCAGGAAGTATTGAAGATCATAATTTTCCTCTAAGTCTGTGGACTGCCATTGCCTTTGTCAGTTAGGAATAAGCTGCAAGTGAAAGATAATTGCTTCTGAACAAAAAATAAATTTGCCAGGTTTTTCTGTACAGCTTGACATGATGGAGCACATCAAATTTTAATTGTCCATTTGACACTTAAATCTCAATAGAAAGATAATTTCAAAATTATGATTCTGCCCTCAGTACAACAGTTATAGAGCATCCTATGAAGCAGAGGAAATAGAAGCACCTAGACCTATGAACAAATTCTGCCCCTACCTCTTTGACCCTCTGTGCTGGCCACAGACTTCTGTTCTAGCAATGCTGGATGGTACAGGGAAGAATGCTTTCAAAAGGGGCTGAATCGGTTGGACCTGCGTACTTTGGATCTAAAAAGTGGACTTTTGTGATGCTTGCAAGAGGCAAGTTGCCGTGCATATGAGAGTCCATGTGATTTCTATAATAGGCAAATGGCAATAAGGTAATTTATAGTCAATATGATTTTCAGGTGTCACCAGCAATAGAACTTGCTTTACCATATTCAGGGGAACAGTAAGCTGCTTGTCTCCTGTTTAGAAGTGTGGAATTTTTGTTTGGATTTTTTTTCCTCTTACGGAAAAAACCCCACCCTCAGAGGGTAGTATATATCCATGTATTCTACACATCTGAATTCTTTCTTGTATTGTGGATTTGACCTTGGATCCAGTATTCTGGGTTTCAGTGGAGCAATGGTAGGACATGATGTATCTAAAGGAGAGGAGCAGAGCAGCCATACTTGGAGAAACTAGAACCAGCAGATAACTGATGGGATCCATCTAATGCACCTAAAAGTGCTGAAAAATCAGATGGTTTGGTTTATAATATATAAAATTTCAATAAAGAAAACTGAAATATGTATCCTAAAAAGGTAAAATAACATAACTTTACAGAAGTTTCACAGAGAACTTAGAGTACTTAGATAGTTGTTATACATTTCAAAACTTGAGTAAACATCTGATGTTAATCAAACATTAACTTACCTTAATTTCACAGGTTAAAGATCACTGACATATACAATTAAAGATCAGTTTTCTTCCTCCCTGCAAATCCTGCAATTCATGGAATGTGCTGCTTCCTCTAGATTTGAATTATCTAAGTTATAACATCGTGGAGCTCGCTGATGTCATTGTGAGGCCACTCTTGCTAATCTCTGAAAGGTGACAGTAATCAGGGGAGGTTCCTGGGGAACTGGAAAAAAGCAAATGTCACCACTCTCTTCAAGAAGGGCAAAAGAAGGATCCAAGAATCTATAGGGCAGGTGGCCTCACCTCAGTCCCGGCGAAGGTGGTGTTACAAATGATCTCCAAACATATTAAGTATAAGAAGGTGTTGGGGAGTAGTCGGCGTTGATTTACAAAGCGGAGATCATGCCTCTCCTATGAGGAGATGATATGAGTGGCTTGGTGGAGGAAGGGAGAGCAGTGGATGTTATTTATGTTGACCTGAGCAAGGCTTTTGACACTGCGTCCCATAACATCCTCATAGACAAACTGATGAAATATGAAATAGCTAAATGGACAGTGGGGTGGATGGAAAACTAACTGAACTGCCAGGCTCAAAGGGTTGTGATCAGTGGCATGAGGTCGAGCTGGAGGCCAGTCACTCATGGTGTGCCCCAGGAGTTAATATTCCTCAATGTTTTCATTAATGACCTGGATGATGGGACAGAGTGCACCCTCAGCAAGTTTGCAGGTGACACAAAACTGGGAGAAGTAGGTGATGCATCAGATGGGTGTGGTGGCATTCAAAGGAACCTTGACAGGCTGGAGAAATTGGTCAACAGAATCCTTGTGAAGTTCAAGAAAGGGAAATGCCAAGTCCTGCAACCAGGGAGAAAGTGAAGTACCTGAGGATGTACTGAAACACTGTATCTGACCTCCTTTTTTTTGTTTTGTGGACATCTAAGCAACAGAAATCTCCTTTTGCACTTGTCTCATGCAGATCCAGTACTTGATCCAGTAGTACAGTAAAAGCTGGTGCTGTTTGAACCACCAGTGACTATTGTTTCCATTTGTGTGTCTCTGACAGTTGCTATTCGGCCATGGAAGAGGTCTTCAACTTCTGACGCTTAGAAGACTGATCTGAAGACTCTTTTATATTGCAGATAGAAAACTGTGACTTTAGTGCTTGCTGATACCAAGGCAGTGACAAATAAATAGGGCCTATCATAGAATAGTTTGAGTTGGAAGGGCCCTTTAAAGGTCATTGAGTCCAACCCCCCCCTGCAATGAGCCGGGACATCTTCAACTAGATCAGGTTGCTCAGAGCCCCGTCCAACCTGACCTTGAATGTTTCCAGGGATGGGGCATCTACCATCTCTCAACCTGGGCCAGTGTTTCACCACCCTCATTGTAAAAAATTTCTTCCTTACCTTTAGTCTAAATCTTCCCTCTTTTATTTTAAAACCATTACCCCTTGTCCTATCACAACAGGCCCTGCTAAGAAGTCTGTCCCCATCTTTCTTATAAGCCCCCTTTAAGCACTGAAAGGCCACAAGAAGGTCTCTCTGGAGCCTTCTTTTCTCCAGGCTGAATAACCCCAACTCTCTCAACCTGTCCTCACAGGAGAGGTGCTCCATCCCTCTGATCATTTTTGTGGCCCTCCTCTGGACCCCCTCCAACAGATCCATGTCTTTCTTGTACTCAGGGCTCCAGAGCTGGATGCAGTAGCTCCAGGTGGGGTCTCACCAGAGTGAAGTAGAATCACCTCGCTCAACCTGCTGGCCATACTTCTTTGGATGCAGCCCAGGATACGGTTGGGCTTCTGCGCTGCGAGTGCACATTGCCAGCTCATGCCCAGGTTTTCATCCAGCAGTGCCCCCAAGTCCTTCTCAGCAGGGCTGCTCTCAATCCCTTCATCCCCCAGCCTGTATTGATACCGGGGGTCACCCCGAAACAGATCCAGGACACTTGGCCTTGTTGAACCTCATGAGGTTTGCACAGGCCCACTTCTCGAGCTTGTCCAGGTCCCTCTGACATCCCTGAGGGATGGGATGCCATCCAACGACACAACTCAGCTTGGTGTCATCTACAAACTTGCTAAGGGGGCACTCGATCCCACTGTCAGTGTCATTGATGAAGATATTAAACAGTACTGGTCCCAATACGGACCCCTGAGGGACACCACTTGTCACCAATCTTCATCTGAACATTGAGCTGTTGACCACTACCCTCTGGATGTGACCATCCAGCCAATTCCTTATCTACTGAACAGTCCATCCATCAAATCCAGATAGATACAGGAAGGGAGTTTAAAATGGGGCTTGAACAGACAGGCTCTCAGCAATAACAACAATGAAATTATTGCAGCAGTTGCACTTGTTTATTTCCTCAGAAGGCACCTCCCTAGAAGAAAGGCTGCAAGCTAATTAAATAAAAAGATGAAGAAATGATCCTACAGAATGAACACTCAGACTGATTATAAACTTAAGAAAAATACTTAATTTAAACATGAACTTAAAAATAATTCCAGAATGTCACAGTTCAAACAAGTATACATCTGAAGGTCCCTCTGGCATAAGGAGTATGTCCTATCTTTTATACTAGCATTTACTTTTCTCAGCTGGGATTCATTATATATGAATCAGACCTTTGAATCTTAGCTCTAAGTTAACAAACTGAGACCACTGAAATAGTAGATAAAAGCCTTTCCACGACCATCCTATGCAGCCAATCCCTTTTGGCAACCATATAGTTCTGACAGAAAAAAAAAAAAACCCCAACCAAAACACCCCGCCCCCCCCCCAAACTTTAATATATTGAATTTTGGCAACTGAATGTGGAAGAAATCTTAGGAGGATAGCCTTAAGCCTTAACTTGAATTTAGCAAAAGTCCCAATCTAAGCTCGAGACATAAAGGCATACAAAATCTATTGTCTTGTGGAAGATTCTTTATGTGGTTCAGAAATCTTCAGTGACAGTCGAATCTCACTTATTCTCCCAACTAAGTTCAGTGTCTACTAACAAAACTAGCTTCAAGAAAAATGACACAGTTGAAAAAAATTTTCAAAAATAATTCACAGGGAGTCCATAAAACATGAGAATTATTTTTTTTCCCCAAAAAAGTTTTCAGATCTATGTATCTGTGGTTATTACAGTAACCTCTTTTCACTAGAGATACAGGCACATCCGATTGTATTGAAGATAAAAGCTAGTCTAAAAAAAAAAAAAAAAGGAACCTCTAAATTTTTTATGCAATACCTCCCAATCGTATTTTTTCACTTCATACAAATCCTCTGCTGAGACAGAGCCACTCAGTTACCTTCTCTAACAGGGAAGCGAGTCAGGAGTTCTCAGATTCTTGGAGAAAAGTTCAAGTCTTGTGATTCAGATCAAATGCTCCAATAGCTTAGTAGTGGACAAAAAAATCATACACCAGATGCTTGTTTCAGACTGCAGTGAAGAACACCGTTAGGTTGAGACTGTGTCCGAACTACCATGTCCATTTTGGGGCTCCCCAGCATGAGAAAAATGAGTGAGTCCAGGAGATGACTAACAAGACTGCTGAAGGGACTGGAGCACATGATATTAAGGAGGGGCTGAGAGATCTGGGTTTGCTCAGCCTGTAGAAAGAATGATGAGGGGAGATCTTACTCCTGTCTGCAACTTCAGTGAGATGCAAGAAAGTTATTTCTTTTTAACTATGAGGATGGTCAAACCCTGGAACAGGTTTCCCAGAGGGGCTGTGGAACCTCCATCCTTGGAAATACTCAAAAAGCAACAGGACAAAGCTGTGAGCAACCTGCTCTAACTGGACCTGCTTTGCACAGGAGATTGGACTAGCAACACCCCGAGGTCCCTTCCAACTTGTGCAATTCTGTGAGTCTAACAACCGATTAAGGCCATGATTTCCTCAAAGTCTTCAGAGGCTGTACCAGCCTACAACAGTCTTCATACCTCCACTACTCTTCTCACCTCCCAGTACATTTCTCCTTCCGCTTGGCTGCCACTAATGCAAACTGAACAGGGGAAGTGGCCCAGCTTAAAAAAAACCAACCCCAAATTGTTTTCTTAAGTAACTTAGCTGCCCTGGGATGGTTCAGAATGTGCTGCACAAACTGTTGTATTGCTACAGAGGTTCAAAATGAGCATTGACCAGAGAAGTACCTAAAGGTCATCTATCCAAAAACATTGTCTTGCCAATGATCAGTGTTAGAATTTTTACTATTTCAGAAACTTTCATTTTTTAATTAATGTTGGTTTCCAGTCCTTTTCTGTGCCAATTATACCAATGCAATATTGTCCTGCCAACACAACTGTACAGAAATAGAGTAACAAAAATACCAATTTCATAAAGTGGTCAATACTCAACTTGATACTAATAAACATAAAAGTAAGGTACCATCAAGGGACTAATTTTGCAGTAGAACTACAATGGGAGAACCATAGTTGCAAAGACTCCCACGCTACCACTGATTCAGCTCAGGCCAAGAGAGACCAAGGTTTCTGTGGCTTCTGATTTCTTATTATTGTATAATAGTACAACGTAATAATATCTGCTGAAGAAATCATATGGATAGAGTACTTCAGCTATGCAAACTAGGTGCATTCATTATTGTTAACATAAAAAATATTAAAAACTATGTAAACAGGGCAGGAGCCTGTTACAAGCTGAATGTGTGATCAATATGCAAGATATAATAGTTCTTCTGGTCTCCACTGGATCTCATTTTCTCCTCACATACCATGTTCTTCAGTGTGTTCTGAGGATCAGTATTAACTTCCCAAATATTGTGAGTGGTCTAGCTTGGGGAGTGGTCAGTGGTTTACACATTGTCTCTTTAGGCATGCATGCATTATCTACTCAAGAGGCTTGGAACAGGGATGAAAGTACACGTAGCCTTTACTTCACAGCACAAAAAAGGAAGTTCTTCAAAACCCGCTCTCCAAAGGCATATTCTCACTGTGCTATGCATCAATGTGATCATTTGAACTGAAAGCATTTTCAGATCTAGCAGTACTTTCCTCTGTCAAACTGCACAAGCAACCTACAAAAGGGGAAGAATGTGCCCCATCTTCTGCATGCATCTCATACCCAAGTTTTGTTGAGGGATTCAAGGGTAACTACAAAGGAAGAATGTACATTTTAAACAGCTTCCAGGTTTTGGTAAATGACTTAACTTTTTGCTCCAAATGATTGTCACAGGGTGAGTGCCTCTAAACAGTATATCCCCTACACCTTTACCTAGCCTCACGCAGCTGAACGGAGGATAAAAATAGAGGCTGGAGGAAGACACAGCCAACTGCACCATCAAATTTAAATGCTTTTGTGATGGCATACTGAGCAAAAGTTTGAACAGAGCTTGAGACAGTATTTCTGCACATCTCGGTGACACAAGCAGTTCTTGAGAACACCAAAGAGTTCACAGAACCCCTGTGCAGCCCGCCACTGCAAGAGGTGGTTCTGCTCCATGGCAAATCTCAGCAGGCTGCTAGCAAGCAAGGCAGACACCATTGCATCTCTGTGGAGAGAACGAAGATTTGAAGTCTTTTCAGATGGTGTGGGGAGCGTCCAACAGGAGCCTGGACAGAGACTCGGAGCTGAAGGTCTAGCACTTTCCTAGTATGTGATGAAAAGAATTGACCTCAAGGTTTTCTCAGTCCTGAAAGAGGAAAGTATTTTCCCCTTTGTTATCTACTGTTCTAAAATGACTCAAATATTCTGCTAGCGTATATAGTGCTCTCAGTGATTTACAGCTGAGCATTCTAACAGAAGAAAATACTCCAAGGGGAAACTGCTTTTTGACCAAAAAGAACAAATCTTGTGCTGCTGTCTTTAAGCAGGGCCACTGAAATACATATTTCTGATTGGAGTTGAGCACCCAGTCCAGATTCTTGATACAGCCCCAGAGCAGACTTGGTCACTTGTAGAATCAAAAATCTGACTTTTTCCGAATGACTCACTTCCTCACTCCCCATTTCCCTAACTGAAGAGGAAGGGGTTTATCATGACACAGTGAGCTCCAGCTGGAAGTGGGAGTTCATATAAGCAGAGAGATTTCATTGTATATGACCTGTTTTCTACATTCTGCTCTATCTGCTTTTGGCTATTTCAAAAGCAGGATGAGAGGGTCCAGATGGTCCTCTCAGTCTGACAGAGATTGGATATTTTCACATGTTTATGAAGTGCTCAGTTGATATTGCAAGAGATGAAGTGCACTTACTTAGAGCTCTATTACTTAAGATTAAGATGAGACTAATGGGGAAGTGTGGTGGAGGCAGGAGGTGGAAAAAGAAACAGAACTTACTTTGTCCGCTACCTCTGGATTAAGAAATCCAGAAGTGGCAGACAAAGTACGTTCTGTTTCTTTAGAATTTACTGGAAAAAGATATGTAGTGGTGGGGGTGGAAGATCCATGCCCAATACATTTCAGTTCTACTTACTGTGCTAGTAACTCCCCTTAGGCACTCCATTTCTTATCACAAGCAATAGGCTGTTACTGGAAGAAATAATTTAGTCTAACAGAACAGTAAGTGCAGGCTTTAGTATATTAAGTGTCAAGATAAGATACCTCTTTAACTGAGTTATGGTGAGTTATGTACGCTCTTTGAAGTAGTTGTCATACAAACCAATTTTGAAAATATTTCTGAAAAATATTAATATGTGGCTTGATAAAGCATTTTTTAACTACAATGTCCACATTAAGTTATTCTGAAACATAGAGAATTAGCTATGGCATACAGTTACCAAAGATTCCTTGATTGTTTGAAGTTATTGGAATAAGCCAGGACCTCAGCTAAACACCTTTACTTCTGTATGTCTAAGTTCTAATACACATATATGCGCTCCCCTTGAGGAAAGTATAGTTTTGGAAGAGAGAAAAAATAGTATATGCTTAGTTAGCCATTGGAAGGAACATTGAGTGTCATCTACTGAACTGTGTCCTTAGAAAAAATAGTAGCTGATGCTTCTACCAAGTTCATCCTCTTGGTATGCTGAAGTAAAATAAAAAGAATATTATTTTTTACAGGAACAACACGGAAAGGATAATTATTAAGGCATATTAAGCTATTAGGAACAACACTGTGGCCCTATGATAACAATATTTCTCATGATAGAGGAAATAGATGCGAAGTCCCTTGAGAACTCTCAGCAATGAGCGGTACACAAGAACTGGTGTAATGTGGGGATTGCAAAAAAATGAATCTAAATAAATGCACGTGACCACCTGCTATTAACTTAGAAATCATGAGTTCAAGGACTTCATCCCAGAAGAATCAGGTTTCCATAGGAAGATGAAGACATATTTACTTATCCTTACTGTGCAATAAGAATAAAGAATATAAGAATATAAACTAACATTTTCTACAGTCATATGTGCAAATGATGATTATGTGAGTACAGAAAAAAAAAGAAAGAAAAACCTCTTCAATCAAGAGTGAATACTATTTTGAAAACCAGTAATAAGGAAATTACCTGCTTTAAGGAGGGCTTGGGTATTAAAGAAGGAAACTATTAGGTGCCATACTCTCCTCCCTTCCCCCTTTTATTATTTTAATTGATTTAGAAGATGTCAACCTATAGAAGTAATCAGAAACAGTCATGCTGTCTTCTCAATATAGCGTTATTGGCTACTTAGCACTCAAGCTGTTTCTCCTAAATGCTTCCCCATGCCCTAAAGCAGACACACATCTTCGATGTTTTTTGATTCTCCAACATCTGCCCATATAACTATTGCTAGGTTAACCTGCAACACCACATACGTACTCACCTACTGGCTATATTGTTTTCTCTTTCTTAGTTACCATATTATTTTCTGTATTATCCTATATTAAATACCACAGTTAACCTTGACTTTTGTAGTCCTAAGGAGTAACTTTACAGTAGTTTAGGTTAAAACATTTCATGAAGCATGAGATCACTCTTCCTACCTTTGTAGACAAGACATACACCCAGCAATATGATAGCATCCATTCAAATTGGGGAGAGGAGGGGAAGAGAAGGAGGCTGTTGTGGTTTACAGCATAGTTAAATACAGAGGAGCACTAGCTAATTTCAGCTTTTCCCACTTACTTTTCAACAATTGTTTCGTTAGGTGATGGTAGTGTAACAATACACCAGTGGCAGTATTTGTTCCACTTCCAGGCGGCATACTCACATTTTTAGTGAAACAATCCCTACGCTGTTGCACATTTCCAACACTTTTGTAAAATAGCTGCCCTCTTTTGGGAAGAGGTTTCTGCTCACTTGCCAATACTCTGGTTAACGGTAGTGGTCCAAGGACACATTACTAGATGCAAGTGGTATAAGCTGCTATTAAGGGGATGGTGCTGACAGCCACAGTGGGATGCAGGGTGCCCAGTACTTCTGACCCAGTCACTCAAGTGGAATACAGTAAGTCTGGACAACCACACCAATGGGTCTTAGGGCATCTTTTAAGATGTTTTTGGCTAACAGGGCCGGCAGAACCATCCGACATCTTTATGAATACTAAAATCAACAGATGCACCCATATTTTTGCATTTCCAAAGTGGCTAGTGCCATTTAGGTGCGAAGAACCAAATGTTCCATTAAAAATTTCATAAGCCACGGGTTCACGGAGAATAAGATACTGCAGGTCCTTCTGGTTAGGTTAACAGCTGCAAAAGTCCAACCACTACCTCTCCAGAGCTTAAGAAGCTATCTCCCAAATCTAGGAGAAACTTATTGCTACACACACTAACAACTGATCTGTGGCCTTTTCCTTTTCCTTTCTATTCAGACTCCTCAGCTGCAGTCAATTAGCAGCAGAGAACTGTGAGGTTATATAGCCAATCTGAAGATCTATGTCTATATATTCCGTCACACTCTACACAGTTACTTAGCACTGGCTACTTCTGCCATGTTCAGCAAAACTTAGAATCTGGCTGCGTATTGTTATTTGCTCAAGACACCAGAGTCCCTCTGACTCAGCTGCTCCAAGACTCCTTCTGGTCAGCCACCTGCTGCGTCAGTTGATAATTAACATCCCAGACCTATTCCAGAGCAATTTGAGAAGGCAGGTTGGGACAGTCGCTGTCCATAGGTTCAGAAGAAGGCAAGGTCTGCCACATCTTTTTAGGGTCTTGAGCTTCTCAGCAAGTCTCCAAGACTACAGCTTTAACCACTGTAGTTTCTGTGTACATCTCCAGTTTCAGCCATGAGCAGGGGAGATCTTTCCACTGGGTAGGCAGCAAAAGAGTAAAAATCTTCTCAGAAACCTTGTTAATACATCTTTCCCCACCCCCACCCCTGTCTACTACAATTAATTTTAAAGCCTTGTAAGTCAGAAGCTGTTTCCTCAAGTGCCCTGCAGCACTTGGCTTTCCTCTCTAAGCAAAGACTGAACACAGGAACTGCAGAGTCCTGTCACTGTCTCGAGGATTGTCACAACGCTGAATCCTCCCTGACAGCAGGTACCACTGATGGTGGAACGTACGTAACCCAGGCAGGTCTGGGTGTCCCATGGGGATCCTCCAGTGTATCTTCTGCTTTTTGCTATATTTGCTAGAGATGGGAACAGCAGTATCCATCACTTGTTGCTGCCAGTGACAGGCTCACACCTCAGCCCATACCTACATGCTTGAATCAGCTTGTTCTTTAGGAAGAAGGTGACCTACTTCAAAAACCTTAAAAAAAAAATAATGATCTTGAGTGTTTCCATTGCTGGCAATACTTATTGCAGACACCGGGCACCTCAGAGTCCCTGAAACCCAGCGACAGAAACTCCTACCGAGAAGTCAAGGCAACCTGCTGGCTCTAATCTGCCCAGGTCGATTTGGTACTTTGCTTGTCTGCTCCCTCCAGAGGCCAAACAGACAAGGGCATTTTGCTGATGATCTTCCTCAATTAGGAATAAAATTAACTAACTTAACCATAAAGAAGAGTAGGGCTGATGAAGGAATATAGATGCTAGTGACTACAGAAGACACTCCAACACCATCGCAGCCTAGAGACGCAAATACAAGCTACCCACTTTTACAAGGGGGAAGAATGAGTGCCTGCAAAATACAGTAAGAACGCTTCAAAAGAGAATTTACTGTTAGGCAAGTGATGCAGTAAGTTATCTGCTGCCCCTTAACTGTTACCAAGTCTCTTTCAGCTTCTGATTAAGCTTTCCTTTCTTGACCTGACAGCCCGGACATAAATAAAACTGTTGTGCAAGCGTCCTCTCTGTCTACAAACACATTGGAAACAACATGAAGAAAAGCTAACTCATAGGAAAGACAACAGTCTTATCTATATATTTTTTAAAAAGTATTTTTGTCCCACTAAGCATCTAAAGGAAAGCTTGAAAACATAATTGGTGTAATTAAAACATCTGGATCCCAAGTTTGGCCCAGGAGCAAACAAGCACTTGAAAGGAGAAACAAGTCTTTAGATGCTTCTAGTGGTACCCTGCTGCTGGTACCTACTTCCTAGATGGAATTACTACTCGAAGGTACTCACTATTTTTAGGTTGCCTCTCCATTTGGTTGAGATTGTATTTCATAACCACAAAGTTGATCTTTGACATTAAATTTGATGGGCAAGATATAGCACAAGCAACCTGAATTCATCAATAGGAACTCTGACTCATGCTTGCTGAGGGAAGGCATCCTTCCTGCTCACCTCTTCGCCCTCCTCCTCCAAAGGGAAGGACATACACAGCCTGAGAAATAAATTCTGAACATTCATTGTTTTGTATCAAAATGAGTAAGCATTGCCAACAGCTACCTTGTTGCGGGATGGAAGTATGTTACGATTTAGCAGCAGTTCAGTTTTATTTGGGATTTGAGGCAGATCAAGAGATTGAGTTTTAGCAGCGCTTAATCATTAACTGATTTAAAGATCTGCAAAGTGATTTAACTAAATAAATGAACAGCGACTTGATTACAGATTCGAAGATGACAAGATTCACACTAACTTACACACACACACTGTAGGTTATAACTGCTGAGATCGAAGATCTCTTAATATCGCACGACTTTGAGTCGGTGGGTACCCCCTTTAACTCCTACACATGCATGGAAAATGGAAGAACATCCACATCCATAAAGCTAATGCATACACACATATAAATGGAGAGGTGGATGCTATAAACTGCAGTGTGTGTGTGTGCGCGCATGCTTTGTTTATATGTATGTACGTTAATCTGAGATCTGTGCTTTGCTCTCATATGTATTGGTTTGGGATACCTTATAGTAAGTTAGTGTGATATAGGCACTCAAGTCCCATGATATTCATGTTCAGTAACAGCAAATAATTAGGGCTTAGACTGGAGCGTGCTCAACAGCAGGAACAGTGGACACCCCAACTCACCTGAAAACAGACTTACCTTATCACCTGCGGGCCCCAGGGAGCAGCAGTCCCAGCAGTAAGTAGTTCACAACCTAGACACGCCATGAGCCCTCTCCGTTCATCCGGAAGAACCTGGCCAACAGTACAGCCGGGTACCACAGCGAGCAAACTGTCACCCTCCGTCATCAGCTCATTTTCATTCACAGACATCACTCGGATTACACAGCAATCATTCTGCCAGCCTAACCTCTACCAGCTTGTATACTGCATGCTAATTTATGTGTGTGTATATATATGGTACCATATATATGTACGATATATATCATATGTATGTATGGCACTAGCACGTAGTACCACATATACGCATACTAGCACATACAGTGCATAGTCACATGCTAGAACCTATCAGTAGTAACAAGTAAATGGCCCAGAGCTCGACAATCGTGTTACCGGCTCCTCCTCCTCTTGCAAAAGGAGAGGAGAGGTTTTGTTTGTTTTTTTTTTTTTTTTTTTTAAAACCATATACTTTTTTTCAGTTAGTGTGTCTGGAATGTATCTGCTAAGAATTAGGGTGGAAAAGCATTAGGACTGTCCAGCCAAATGCACAGCTGCCCCTATTGTAAGAGACAAAGAAGATTTGGAGCAATGAACAAAAATCATGTTTCAAAGTTCTAATGACAAAGACCACCTCAAAGTGGGACACAGCGAACACAAAGTTTACACTTAAGCTGCAGGAAATGAATGTTTGAATCCCTCCTTTCAATTTTACGCCACAGGTAAAAAGCCAGCAGCAGTTCCCAAAGTTAAACAAGAATTATTAAAAATTTATCTAGAAAATACTCTTAGAGATGGAGCACAGTCAGCAATCTTGCAATCCTCCACCTGGCAGCTGCTCTTCTACCACTGCTCTTTGCATGGAGACACTGAAAAGAGAGCTACTTGTGCAAGCTGCCCCCCCCAAAGAAAAGAGAAGCAAAGAGGGACAATGTAGAGCTGCCTAGATTGGTCTGTGAAAGGAGCTTTAGCAGTGGACAGACGAGATGAGGAAGCGTATTCAAGGAAGGCACCGCAGCCTAGCATGCAAGTAGAAACCAGATGATGTTGAGACAGAGCATTAATAAGAAATTACTAGTTAAAATAGGAAATTTCCTTTAGAACTCTGCAGAGTTTAGACTGAGCCAGACATGAGCCCAGGAGCAATAAAGACCGGAGGGAACCTCGGGGCAAACCATAACCAATTCCGCCAGGAACAGAGTTCCACCTTTGTCCCACAGCTGAAGTCTCCGTTATACTGGAAAACTCCAGCAGAGCGAAGTAAGGTCCTTTCAACAGCAGTGTATTCATTTGTATTTCTCTCTGCCACGGACCACGCACTTTACATTTTTCCCACATGTATAAGATTGGTTTTGGCAAGTATCATTTCCATAATATCTGTATCTTCAGTAAATATCCACTGTAATTTAATCATGAACCTTTCTGCTAACACAACTGAAAGAACAGACACCTTCTGCACTTAGACCTAAAGATCAGTTTTGAGAGCTTTTAACCATTTTGAGAGCTGCTCATAGTCTGCTTAATAGGTTGAGGAATAGTTTATAAACCTTATCCTGAAACATTACAGCATTTATGTTGCTGCACAACTGAACCTTATAGGCATACAAAGACAGTAAATTCATATACTTTAAGATCAGTGGATTTGGAATGCTGTATTGGTAGTATCTTTTCCCAGTAATTAGCAAGCTTTTACAACAAATATTTAAACCCCATGAAACATCTGACAAAATTACTACGTAAACGTTATCCCTAAAATAAGATACCAGATCCATGTAAGGAAAATAGACACTATAATTAAAGAAAAAAGTAAAAAGAGAAAACATTTTTGCAAAAGCTCTGGAAGTTCAAATCTAGCACAGAACTCCTCCTTAAAAATCATGTAAAGCAATGAGGCCACTCCATATTTAAAGCCATTTTGTTTTTATCTATTGGGGTAGTCACTTTACATCATACCAAAAAGACTGTATAACGAATACAAGTGTCAAGAATCAGATTTTTATGGCACAAAAGGAAGTTTTTCATTAATCTGCTTTCAGAGTTGTTAAATACATAATTGAAGACAAAGAAACTAAGGCTATCACAAAATAATACTCGCATGATGACGTTAGTCTTTATTCAGCTTCTTAACTGACTCCTCCAGTCTGAAGGTAGAGAAGAATCTTTCCATTAGTTTGTTTCAGTGATTTATTCTGGACGAAAAGATTCTTTTCCTACATTTGACACAAATTTATTTTCTCATTTATACTGTTATTCAAAGTTCACATAAGCTTTAATGTTGTACCTTACAATGTATGGAATTTAAGATTAAAATAAAACTCTACTCTTAACATAACCTTTTCTATCATGTAAAAAATATTCTACATGTTTAACATATCAAGAATGTTAAGCATTCACTTTGGGGAAAAACTATTGTATGTATTTTTCAGTACGAACCCAACTGTTAATGTTCTGTATTAACGTGTCCCTGTTAAGTTGGGTGCCACCCAGTGTTCAGCTTCTGCAACTACAGCTTGACTACTGTACTTACAAGACAGAAGAGCTACGCATACAAGACAGTTTTTAACAACTGCAAATTTGAGATGCTGCTTACTTTTTATCTTTACTTCTCCCCTACCCCTCCACTGTGACAAATTTACATCTTTGAAACAATGAGCGTTTTTAATTATCAAAATCCGTATAAAAATAGCAGCATGCTACTAGACATGAAAAGCAGATTCATCATGCATTATGAATTTAAATGCAGATTTCTGCCTTCCTTTCATATTATCAAAATCTTTTTCAAGTTAACATCAAGGCAAGGGGTATAAGGACAGACACTGCATAGTATGATTTGATACTAATCCGAACTGGGTATTTGTATTTAATCAAAATCCATGATAATTACAGGGTAAACAATTTTTATTTCAAAATACAAGTTTAACTGGAATTGTAGTGATGAAAGCAGAAGAGGGAAAACTGCAGTCTCTTACAGCCCATGTCACTGTATCTCACTTAAATCCAGAGGTAAAAGCTCTAATTGGTGAAGAGACAGAATATTTGTGGCATTTCATTGAACCTTTGTGATAATCCAGCATTATCCATTTCTAAAGAAATATAAATACTTTAAAACAAACATTGAAAATAAATCCTTTTGATGTAACAAACTACACTCTTTACTGAGAATTTTCAGTCTTCTTAAAAGAAAGGGACTTCACCCAAAAAATAATCGAAATATCAATGTAGAACAATCCTCGGAGGAAAAAAGTCGGAATGTAAACCTCTGCTCCAAATTAGATCTGAAAAGCAAAAACACCACATCATGTATTTAATTCACAGGCATTTTTCAACAAGCAACTCTGTCTTTAAGCTATTTTTATGGTTCAACAGGAGACTTCCTGAACTCAGTACAGTACTTTTTTGGCCTGAGCTCATATCCCGTTTTCTTAACATGTAAACAATTACTCTCCTCCTACGTCCCCACCACCACTGTTACAATAGTTACGCAAGTGAGCAATTCTGCCAATGTAATTATGCATAAATAGTACAGATATAAATTAGCCCACAATTCTCAAAAATGAAAACAAACTTGAGTTTAAGGGTAACTTCCCAAAGTAATGACTATCCAAATCAACTTGGTGGCAAAATGAATGGTTTTCTAGTCATTCTTCTGACACAAACAACAAAGAAAAGGTTCCACCAAGTCTTTCCCGTTAACTATGACCTTGGGAGCCACACTTCATTCTAGGCAGACTAAGATGATCCTTAGAGAGGTTATTCACATTTTATCTCTTTAGGTATTTTCCTTTCTGAAAGTATGACATTAATATTATATTGCACAGCTGACAGAAGCTTCAAAACAATCATAGCTGCTCGCTTAAATACATTATCCCCCACAAAGATCCATTAGTTTGCAAATTTTATTATTTCAATATTCCTACAGCTACTTATCACTTTGACATCTTACAATAGCTTCACTATTAAAAGCATGCAGTACTAGAAAGCGGTTCTAGCTTTAGTAAGCTAAATCCTTGGTAAGCTCAACCACTGACAGGTCCGAAGTGCAATTTTCTCAAGTCTGAAGAAGAATTCATCAAAACTTTGATATTTTTAAGATATTTGATCTAAGGCATCATATACGGAGAACCTCAAAAAAGTCAAAATAATGTAAGCATTTAAAAAGAATTAGTCATATTATCCACTCAGAGAGAGAGGACTAAAAAGATGAAGAATTAAAACATAATAATATACTTAGAACAGTCTATCCAATTAAGTTAACTCACTGGCTCAGTAAGTTACTACTTATCCTCTCAGCCAGTTGACCCTGCACACATTCATCTCTCAACTGCAAAGTAAAATGCATCATCTCAGAAAACATTTCACAGCAGATTCTACTTCTGCAATTTACTATGTAATTTGAATTTGAACAACTACAATTTAAAAGTGTGCATGGTCAGTTACTACGGCTTAGTGTTAAGCACTAACACAACTGATTGTGACAATCTCTAAATTCAGGAGTACAGTTAATTTTAGTAACTACTAAGATGCAGCTTTTTATGATTTTTATGTAAACAAAAATGGAGACTTAGTGTCTTTGTTTTTTTAAAACCACAAATCCCTCAATTATTTCTGGAGTTATTATTAGATACTGAGGTTGTTAAAACTACAGAGGAATCAGAAAGGTGAAACCCACACGTATTCATGCAATTCCCCCAAAACACCTACATAACCTGTGACCCGTTGCAGCAGTTGGTGTCCAGTGTAGTTTGCATCAGCAATTTATGGCTCACCCTGCCTCGACTGAGCTGGCCGCAGCTGCCCTACGTGGCACGGGAGCTGACCCACCAACCTTTGTGCCTGCTCCCCGAGGGGTCTTTCCAGCCTACTGTGCAGGGGGGGAAGGAAATCCTACTAGTCTGCGAAACCTTCCTGTATCAATCATCCGCTTTGCTTCCCATCACGAGCTTGTTGGAAGGAGCTTACACTTCAGAGAGCAGTACTGAGGGCTACATTCACTTCCTTCAACATGAACATACCCAGCTACATCCATGTACGTAGTCGTTGACTCGCGAAACTGCAACTCCTCACGTGCGTGCGCGCACACACACATATGTACACACAATCATTTGAATGGATGCTGCTACGTAACTCTAGGTCTTTGGGGTCAAACGACTTTGATTTTCTTTTAAGCATCTTAAGGGTAGTGAGAAGACTGCTCTCCATCTATGTTTTAATAGCAGGACACTAAGCATACTATTTGGTTAGAGGTCAACTAAAGGACGATTGTAGGACAGAAGAGAGAACAGAAAGCTGGCACGCATACGTCCACACCGCTTTCTGAAGCGGTCCCTGGGAAGGTGAGCTATTCCGAACATCAGTGTACTATTTTCCTTGCTCTAAAACAATGAAAAACATCTTACTGCCAAAGAAGACAGTTTCAAGCATATGATACAAAATATACATTTACTACTTACGTCATCAATATCTTCATCATCATCTCCAATATCATCAAACTGGATTTCATCATCATCTCCAGGCCCAAATGTGTCTGTTTCATTGATTTTAGCTAAAAAGGAATTTAGAGAAGTTAAGGACTGCACTCACACCAAGTCAGGACAGGCTGAATTCTTGTCCAATATGAACTTCCAATTTGAAGTTAAAAGATTCTTACCATGTTCTGGAAGCTCCCCATATGCTTTCAGACTTCTGGCTTCATCTGCATTGTACTTTAGAATAACATCAGCCTTGTTATCCTACATAAGAATTTATTAGAATTTATTAGTCATCTATGAAGAAAAAAACCTCCTTATTAACCTCGGCAGACTAGTAACACCTATATTATTTTATAGAAGAATAACACCTATATTGTTTATAGAAGAATATCTTGTTCCTTCTTGCCCTCCAGTTCCTTTAAATCTGAAGCAAAAAATGCTCATTTGTAGAATATCTTCATTTCTTATGGGTGTAACTTAATTTTCTCCTATTACAAGTCATCTGAGAAGTTCAGTTTCATGCCTTTGAAATTAATCTTTCTTCAGAGAACACACAGTGAGGTGTTTGATGATCAGTCAGAAAGTGTCAAAACTTTCAAGTTTTAAGTAGTTTAATATATACAGTAAATGATAGTAACTTAAATGTTTTACAACTCTAACGTATGTTTCAGAAGCAGAATCTATCTTCAAACGACTGATGACATAACACTAATGTTCATGAAAAAGCATTTACCTAAGGAAAATTTGACAACTGTTTTCCATTAACCTTTACATTAGGTAAAATTCTGCTACTGCGTTTTTGGAAATTTAAGCAGAAACTAATCACTCATCAATTGGCCTCTTAAGGTAAAAGCCTAAACATCAAGGCTCCAAAATTCTGATTACCAAAACTTCCGATTATCACAGTAAGATGTTTGGTGCTTGGGTCCATCTCCCTTATATCACAGGATCCAAGCATCAGACAGCTACACCTGGAAAAAAAAGGTCAGGTGTGACGCCAGTAGAGCACCTTCACTCACAAAGTCTCAGGGTGCAATTTAGAAGAACAAGCTGAACCAGAATTTGTCATCTACTCATGACAATCTTTCTGTAATACAAGGAAACTAAAAATCATGATTTAGCATAACTAAATACAAGTTCAAAGAAAGTTAGATGGGAATTTCCTCACGACACCTGCTGTAATTTAACATTAAACAAAGCTGTTTGTAAGATATTTTTCATTGGCAAATTACACTGAATTTTTACCTGGTAGTCTCTTAAGCCAACCAATATAATATCAGATGTATTTATCCAAACCTGAAAGAGAAAACATATGTCATATTGCAGGAATTCAACTTCCGTTGTATAACACAAGAGCCAAACACCACATTTAGGTTTGTTTACTGAGAGACGTGAAACACTTCACTACAGCCATCATTTTCACTTTCTGACCTGTAAACCGGAAATATCCCATTTCATAATTTAACAGCAAAACCAAGGTCATAAATACTCATAGATACATTATTTCACAAGTTACGAAGCTATTGCTAAGGTAAATAAAACTTTGAAGAGCTTCTAGCCAACAAGGTCGTTATTAAGTCACAACTTCTGAGAAAACAGAAATGATGCGTCAAGCCACCACCCTGCAAGCTGAGCTCCACAAGGGCAAAAATGAAAGAAAAACCTGATGAAGGGGGTGATGGACAAGCACAGTGAAAAGCACACGAAAATGAATGGAGTTGTTTCTAGTAACTGGCTATGCTAATCAGTCAATCCAAAGCCAGAAGCCTGCAAAACAGGACCTGCTAATTTAAATGCACCAGATAGTTCTATCCCACATCAGCTTGATTTTTTTGGAGAGGGAATATGTTTCAGTTGAGATTTCCTTTCTTTTAGACACAAAGAATAGCTAAGTGATGCTTTCTGCAGCAAGAAATGAATTCTGCAGCGCCTAGCATTTACCTGGGCGCACTCTCCATTACCTTCAACAGTTTATTGCAGTGTATTGCAGGCAGCCAGCGGCGCTCACATTGATACCAAGATACATCAGTTCACTGGCCTCCAAAAACAGACAGATGGAACAATCTAGAATGAACTCAGTGAACGTTTGTTTTTATTGAGAACAGACTATCTATCTGAGAGGACCTCCTCTGTGTCATACACTAGCAGAGGACAGAAAGCTGTGACATCTGACAAGGGCAAGAGGGGACACCATCCAAAGCTGGCAAAGTTAAGACTGCAAACATGTACAACTGACTTCCCTGAAGGTACAAACTTTTGCAGAAAAATATTTTGAGAACTGATGAAGCGGACACTGAAATGATGGCAGCTGAGGTGCCTGCGGGAAGCTATAAAGAAACTTTCCCAAACCACCTTTACTGAACTATTCTCAGATAAGTCACCCAGTGAGAAGAGGACTGTAATTATCCAGTTCCTTCACAGATCAAACTAAGTGGGGTATCAAACCCTGATTCTTATCGGGTTTGGGAAATAGCATACAAAAGAGGTGGCTTTAGACAACCTTTTTACACCTTTATTTTCCTATGCTGGTTGTCAGTCTTCACATTAGCGGAGGTTCTTCTGCTAAGCTAAGCACTGATCTAGTCTCAGATGTAATGTGCTGATTTTCCAAATAGTCATCAAGTTCCCCATCTACAATTAGGGAGCTTTTTAATATCTGGTATACATATAAGTTTCTAGAATATAAAAAATTCCTATTTCATAAGCAGCTAAAAACTCTCCCCTGAAATATACACATCTAAACGCAGCCCTTCAACTACGAGCTTTGCTCAGAAGTCAATATTTTTGTGCCGGCAATACAAACAGAAGAACAAATTAGTTCACTATCAAAAAAGAAGATACTAAGGACAGTAGAAACATTAACTTTTGTAACGAGCTACATATGTAAATTTTTACAAGTACGTATCATGCATAATACTACTGTTTTCTATTGCAATACTTCAGAATTACCTTTTTTCTTAGTTTTCCTCTAATATGACATAACCTCTTCACACCATCAAAACATAATGCCTCCAGTCTTCCATTGCCTAACATCTTGATCACCTGGGCATATTCTGAAAGAGACAGTAACACATAGCAAAACTTCTGAACAAATTCAGCTTCATGAAAACTACCAACAGCTTTTGCCACTGTAACTAAAATTTGCTGTAACATTTTATCAAACATGAACAGCGGAGAGGAGCTTTGATCAGCCACAAAGGCTGCTGAATGTATCACAGTTTTCATTATCATTGTTGATGTTAACATTTTCATACACTGCTCATTCTTGGTTGTATCCATGTTATTGTTCCCTCTGAAACGCTAACTACAGATAGTTTTTAGAGCTATCAAGTCACACTCAAAGTTTGAAAGTTTACGACAGCCTCACAGCTCCTGTCCTAACAGACAAAATCTCATACTGTCATTGAGGGAAGGGGAGAAAGCGGCACACCCTGTATACCCAACCGATACTCTGAATCCCTTCTGCAGAGGCTCTGTGGGAAAAAATGCCGTTCTTGAAAGGACGCGTTCTGGTGTTCTCAGAAACTGTCTGAAAGGCAAGTACCAGGCTTCAGCTGAAAACTGCGAAGCTTCTCTCCAACACCCACCCTCAATCTCTCACCTTGTGTTTAATCTCCATCCCTCACTGAGTTCCAGAAATCACTACTGAAGTACTTCACACACACTATTAAAGTTTGCAGCATAATGTATTACCATTTAACTAAAGAGAATAAAGCTTGTAAGAATTCTAACATTATTATTATTATAAAGCTTGTAAGAATTCTAACATTATCTGACCGCCCATACTAACCAGGAAAAAAAACTCTCAATTAGCCAGAGCTATATTTAAATATTCTAAAATCTTTCCTTAGCACAAGCTAAATAGTCCAAACAACTACATGAAGTATTAGTAACTGACAATGTTTCATTAAGCAGATTTTGCTTGGGAGTGAAAAGGATTTTAAGTTTTATATATGCATCAAAATCAACTCCTTTTTTACTTTTGCAACCATCCCAGAATATCAGAAAGAGGTTAAAAAATTAGTTCAGTGGTCACTTCTTTCACGGTGATTTGAGTCAGTACTTTTCCTGTATTTCTAACAAATCAATTGATTAATTGGTCACTAAGCAAGTACTTGCATATATGTGAGCAACCACAAGAGTGTGACACACAATACAGAGTAAGCCAAAAGGGAGGTGAGCTCCCTGTCACCAAACGGCAAGGGAGAGGGGAATGCCAGTCATCACCCTCCAGCTGAAAACTCTTGTGGCTTACTTTACCTGACAACATCCAAGTAAGTGGGTTGCTCCTGTTTTAGTAATTGTTAAGATGTCTCAAACCAGGAGCCAATTCAACCAAACCGTCAGGGGACAGCAGAAGAACAGCAAGATGTACTGTTCTGCCAGATCAGTGACTTTGAGGCGCTCATTGAAGGATCCAAGAAACATTACGGTTGGTATAAAACAGAAAGCTGGACTGTGCGCCCAAGAGACAAACAGCAACTACCGGCAACACTGAACTACACCACCTACGCCAGCTGCTTACAGACCCTCACACAGAGCTGCTCAAGGGACTTCTAGGGAATGTTTACATACATACTGTATTATACACGGCATCACAATAAGGTCAAGCAGAGGCAAGCGTCATTCTTAAGTGGTGAAGCCACTTAGAGTCTCCCTTTTCCTAATGTCTTCTTCCTCCTACACTCAGTGTGTCATTTAGAATTCAAATACAACCCAAATAAGAATATTTCTCTTTATTCCACAACACCTTTGTATTTCTCAGAGATCCAGATGTTTTCTGTGTGTATCAACTTTCAGTGTACATCACTTACAATGTCTGACTAAAAACAATGGCATTACCATACTATAGTAGAAAACTCACCTTGCCCATCTTCCTTGAACACCAGTTCTCTTTTTTCTGATTCATTCTCATTCTTACCTCGTCGCCTATTTTTACCTCCTTTGCCTAAATTAAAAGGGGGGAAAAAACCCACGTGTTACTATCTGTGAATACAGTAAATGAAATAATCAGACTTACGGGAATTTCTGTGCTTGTTCTCTGTATGGCTGTTTTGAGTATCCCACCCAGATCTAGATTTTTTTGCTTGCTTTTAACATTTTTAGCTCTAGATTTTTAATTGAGTAGTAACATAGTAATTAGAAGATTAGAGCCTCCACTATTTAAGATCTCCTGGTTGCTCTAGAGTGACAGCAGCCTTCAACAGCGATTTGCACAAGATCGCCATTTTCAGTTTTTGTGACCGCTGCTACCAAATATCTCGTGAATAGCCTGACGCCTGTAACCACCAAAGAGCAGAAGAATAACTTGAGAGTTGCAGTGCTGAAATCCCTGAAATACACAGGGCAAAGCTTACGCTCTAAGTGAGGATGCCCTTTTTAAAAGGCACACACGTGGCAACAGGATAAAGTGCTCCGCATAAAAACGCAGAAGAGCAGATCATACTGTTAAAAAAAAAAAAAATGTTAAAAAGCTGCTGTTCCCTTCCTCTCGCTTCTTCTTCTTTTCCTTTAAGCAGCGGGGTGGGGGACAAGGGGAGAAGCCGCAGTCCCCAGCCAGGGCACGGAGGGGCACGCACACCCGGCCGCTTCCTCGGCGGCCGCTCCTGACAGCCAAACCCCGCCAGGGCCTCCCCCTCCCGGCCGGCCAGGCCCCAGAGGCCTCCCACACGCCGCTGGGCCGCGTACGAGCGGGGCCAGGCCGGGACCGGCGCCCGAGAAAGGCCGGGAGCGGGGATGGGGAACCGGCCCGGGGGACCCGCCGGCACGGCCCGGCACGGCCCGGCACGGCCCGGCGGGGTGGGCGGGAGAGCTCCTCCGCCCCCTCCCCGCCCCGCCCGCGGGCACCAGGCCGCGGCAGCTCCCACGTGAGGAAAGGCGGAGAGAGGAGGAGGCGGCGGCGAGCGGGGGGGGCGTCCCCGGGCCTCCCCAGCGCCGCCGCGCCCGGGCCCGGCCTCGTCGCTACGGCGAAGGGTCGGGCGGCCGCGAAGGCCCGGCGGAGAGGAGGGCGCCTCACCTTTATTCTTGGGCATGGCGCCGGGCGCTCCGCCGCGGAGAGACTGCGGGCAGGGGCGGCGGTTGGGGCTTCAAGCAGCTGCCGTGAGGCGGGAGCGGGCGGCGGCTCCGGGAGGGACCGGCGGCGGCTCCTGGCGCGGCAGGGCCGGGGCTGCGGCTGACTCGTGCGTTCCGGCCGCGGGCGCCGATCCGAACCGCAGCGCCCCCTGGCGCACGGGCGGGCTCGCCGCCGCCCGGCACCGCCGCCTCTGCGCAGGCGTACGCGCGGCGAGGGCGCGCATGCGCCTCGCAGCCTCTCGGCCGTCGGCCCGCTGCCGGCGCGGCGTAGCCATGACCTCAGTGCTGAGAGGCGGGCGCCGCGCGATTGGCCAGGACTCCGCGCCGGGCGGGCAGCGGCGACCAATCAGGGGCTCCAGCGGGCGGGCTGGGGCGGGGCCGGGCAGCGCAGCGGGCAGCCGCCGCGCCGGGCGCTCTGGCCTCACCCAAAGGCGCCACGGAAACGTGTTTTGGGGTTGTTTTGGGTTTTTATTTTTGGACAACGCCGACCCCAAAGAACGGTGGCGGCGGGCGCCCTGCTGCCCCCTACGGCAGCCCACCGCCGCCCCGGGCCCGCTCCCCACCTGCAGCCACCGTTTTGCCCCCGCCGGCCGTGGGGCTTCGGGAGCGGCAGCGAAGGCTTTTCGGGGTGGATGTGGAGGAGGAGGAGGAGGAGGAGGTCTGGGAGCTGCGCCCGGAGGAGCGGGCAGCGCAGGGCACCCGGGGCGAGCTCGCACCTCTCGGGCGGGAAACGCCGTGTTACAAACGCACGTGACGGACGGTGAGGCAGGGGAGGGTACGAAGTAAGGCGAGATCCCATCATTAGCACCACGTGTTATGGCGACCCCCCTTTTCTTCCTTACCAGAGCTTCTCCAGGCTCACAGGTTATCTCCGCTTTACCCGAAAATTCATTTGGGTGGGTGTTGGGGCGGGCAGGGTACGGCCGGGGCGCCGGGCGCGAGTGGCGGCTGGGGGGCGAGGCCGCCCTCGCTCCTCGCCCGCGGTGCGCGTTGTGCCCTCTCCTCTCTGTTCCCAAACCTCTCCCGCCTCTTCCCAAACCTCTCCTCGGCTCCTCTTACAGCCGCCCTTTGGCAGGCCTAGCAGCACGCTCCGGTTACCTTCCTCTTACATTCTCTATCGCGGCGTAATACGAAGCACGTGGGCATGTTTGTGGAGTATTTATGCGTATGTTCTCATTTTTCAAATGCTTAAAGGTTCATTATCAAATACGCCCCTATTTTGAACGTCCAGAGCAATGGGGGCATTGCAGGTGTTACTTAGCAGCCTCCCTTTGAGTCGTACTGCAGAGTCAACTGGATACAGGGTATTAAAATACGGTGGTCTTGCACTTTGGTCTCGCTGTGTCATATATTGGGTCTATAGCATCTACTAAGTACAAGTGTTTTACCTTACTAATAGCGATCTGACTAAATACGCTGTAATATAGGGACATTTTAACCAACAAACGTTGCTTATTAAAAACTTTCTGGTTGGAAATGCACACTTGGTATGCTGCAAACGTGGTTCAGTGTTAGTGATGAACAAACAACAACTTTTATAACCAGGCAGAAAAAGTGATTAACCAAAAAAAGCACTTTAAGATGTTTGAAAGTTTATTCATAGTAGAAATTTCAATTTCTTTTGAAGACTACAAAACCTGCCATTAGACAGGAGTACAAGCAATGATATCTTTCCAGAACTGTTCATAGTTACATTGGGAACAGTTCCAATTACACATTAATAGCATGATTGAAACATTTCCTAGATCAGACTCTGAATAAAACAATCATTTAAAGTATTCAGTACAATTTTATTTTTTTTTACTAGCATTTCAGTTCTATGACAGCAGTGCCAAGCATCTAACAGATGCTATTGTAATGGTCTAGAACAAGGTACGATACCACTCATTTCCTGGAACGGTACCTTAGACTCACTTACATGCCATGCTGAGAAAACTAGTATAAAGTATGATTGTATAGAATTGTAGAAAAATATTTTATCTGTCATTTTGTCATTTTTTAAAAACGTTTTAAGTAGACTCCCCCCCCCCCCCCAGGTTGCAAAATAATTACATCCCTCATAAGTACACCTTCCCTTTGATTAGGTCAAGAATATCAAGATAAAGCTAATCATTTACATCATTTTCATAAGTGAAAATTCATCTATTAACCATTGCTGCTTACTAAGGACCAGCATACTTTGCATCCTTTCCTTCCAATAATAGAAAAGCAGAGCTTTAGTTGGTACACCACATTTACAAAAGCAAAACACACACAAAAAAATCCCAGACACAAAAATCTATTTTCTTATGCCCTTGTCTCTTTAGAAAAAAGTTTTCAATATTCTCTTGAAAAACTCCTTATAAGTTTCATTCAACGTTATGGTGATTACGAATAAAGAACTTTGCCCTTACTGGGCATAGATGACATTTAATGAGTATTGCAACTACGCTCTTCCCTCTGTTCTCTCATGTTCTCAAGCACAGTAATTGGTAATTTCACACTAAAAAAAAAAATAAACCATGGCCTACATATAGAAAATTCACCTGTATCTGCAGTTCTCCTTTTTTATCCTCTACGACTGTGTATCCTAGACTCACTTGCTAGACTTTGCAGACCAAGATGCAGTCCAGCAATGAATTTACACAGTGTGTCATATATACTCACATTCTAACAGAAAGGTGCTGGGATTCAAAGAAGTGGATTTCTTTATAGCTTCTAACAACTGCAGCAACAAAACCATGGAAATAAATGTGAAAGTTGGGAACACGGATCCAAAACGGGAGGTCAGGAACATAAAACCATCTAAGTCTAGCCCGTAAAATTTACCTCCTGTATAGACCGGCCCTTTATACCTTGGTTTAGAAAGCAACTTAAAAATACAGTGGATCTAGACTTCAACACATCCGAATTAGCCCTGCCCTGTTTTATTAGCATTTAAAATGTTCATCTAATGCTGCTATATACCTGACATAGTAGCAACATCTGTGAAGTCTAGACCAAATTTACAGCTTACTTGAGAATGTAGATACATAAAATGAAGGAGTTAACTTTGCTTCTCTGTTTGCCTAATGACGAGTGAGCTTGAGGGCCACAAAATATGGCCAAAATAAAATTACTGAAAGTACTTTTATATTTTAACACAGATACTGCCAGTAGTGAAGCAGCTTAACACTTCCTCCTTTTGGTCTATTCTTTACCAGAAACCTATATATACATACTGAGAACACACGAGAAGTTCCTCCCTGAACTGAAATGCTATCATTGACACTCTAGCAAGTACTGTCATCCCTTTATTTCATCAGTATCAGTTTTAAATCTTGTTTGTTGACTAGATGCAACAATCTGCAGATTGACACATTAAAAAGCCACTGCAGAAGGTACAGTTTCTAGATTTTGATGAGCCTGACTTGCGATCGCTCACAGAACTGAAAATACACTTTCTGAAAGGTAAAGTTTTACTAAATTCCTCTGGAACTCCAGGCACTGTCGAAGAAAAATTAAAATGGCCTTTTTCTGCCTCTAGTTAAAGATGTTTCTTGAAGGAAGGGTGGATGCATCTGTACTGCTAAAGGGAACTTCAATGCTAGAGCACCAAGTAAGGGTAAAATGCAAATTGCTTGCAAGAGCTGTGCATTCAGATTTCTGAGATCTATGGTAGTTTCAGAATCCTTGCTCATAAAACCAATGCCTTAACAATTATATGTATATTTAACAGATTTTTAAGGGCAATAAAAGTGGGATCCTTTGCAAGTCTAACAAAGGAAGCTTCCCCAAGGAACTCGGAAAGACTTGTGGCAGAAGGAACACTCTCAAATTCATTTAGAGCAAATCTGTGGTGTCATAAAGATGATTCTCCCGTTCAACAAACCTCTGATGATTTCAGGGAAACTAGCAAATTAGTCATCATAAAACAAATTTAATAGCACTAAATCAAGAAAATACCTTCTTATGCAAAACAGAAAATTGCACCTTTTAGTTCTTAAATTGTATTGTTCATACAGAGCTGTTCACCCAGATCCATATTTATTAAAGCTTGAATTCCCAATAGCCATTTTCATACCTGGAATGACTTGATGTAGCATACCATTTTCGTGGAGTGGGACACTCACTGAATTCAAACACACTCCAGTGCACCTTCTCATGTGGGCAATTTGATCCTTCAAGACTAGCCATCAAGATGTGCCTTTAGTTACTTAAGACACTGAGAGGCCAGGAGTATTAAAAGTTTATATTAGTATTCAAAATGAGTCTTTCGCCCTCATTACAAACTTCCTTCTATCTGGGGAAAAAGTGAGAACACTCACTCTGAACAGCTTTGTTTTACCTGACTGGGACAACGCTATTTTCATGGTAAATTATAATGACCCTTTTCTAACCCCAGACAGATCTGGATGACTCTGCTCTAGTTTTGCTTTGGCCGTCAATTAAAATGATCAGAAAATAACTGACAGAACATTAGATCCATCAGTTTTGCAACTGCAATGAATAAATGCAGTTTAAACCTGCTTTTTGTAGGCTTGTGCTTATAAGCAGACAGTATGTTTTGCTTTATCTTCAATGCTGCCTTTTTTCTTGTAATGCCAACATTCACTGAACAAATCCTTTGCAGCTTAAACAAAAGTCACAGAACAGAGATAAAATATTAACAATGGATTATAAGAATAAACAATATAGAAATGTCCTCTATCAGAAGGTATTTAGCAATGATTCCTGAGTCCAGAGATTAGATGGAAGAGAATAAAAGGGAGGGGAGGGGGAACAAAAGACAGAGATATGGGGAACGTTATCTTTTCTCTGGGTTATATTACCTATTGTATATATAGTATGGTGAGAGAACCACTGTAAGTTTTGAATAGTAGAAACAGTATCCTGATTTTCATGACATGACATGCAGCGTCAAAAACATGGAAATGTAGAAAAGACATAGGCAAGGAGAAATACATATTCATAGTATTACATTCAATAGCTGTTTAACAGTCAGGCTTCTTTTAGAGCTGTCCAACAATACTGATTAATCCAGGTGAACTGTTTAATCAGACTTAATTGTCAAAATGATTAATAATATCTAAGTAAAACAAGGCATGTATACATTAAAGAAAACAGCACGGAAATGTACTGCTTGTGAACTGTTTACAAAAACATACAAAATGTTGGATGGCACAAAGTATATAGTGCTAATATAAACAGACTGTTCAAGCTAAGTGCTTAACATAAACTGTCCATCTCTACCTGTAACAAAGAATATCTTAGGGGACAAAAAATATTCCTTATAAAAATAATGCTATGTGGTGCAGAGTGCTTTATTCAGTGTATTTTTGACAGAGGTGGCATTCATAATTCTTCTGGTTTAATTGTGAACATGATCGTTTTCACTGTGTTTCCACTTGTCACTCCATTTGAGCTCCAGTAAGATCAGTAACTTGCCATCAACAGTTTAAAGCGAGAATAGATGAAAGCAGTAGCAGCAGCAGGAGCAGCAGCATTATAGGTACCAGCTGGGACAGAGTGTGCTTGCAGGTATCTGTCAGATATGTGCTACCTGTCGCCATGATTTGTGCTATCATCTTATGCCATGGTACCAAATATCTGGTTGAGGTCACTTCACAGGGCTGTTGAGGTAATTTTTTTTATACCTCTCCTCTGAGCAAGAGTAGAACGGCCGACTGGCTCCAAAACCGGTGACTGATTACGATTCAAAGCAGAGTAAGTTGCTGCCATTGCACCCTGTGGGGCAGAGGGGAAAAAACCCAGTAAGAGTACGTTGTGACTGATGTACACACTAGAGATCACACAGCGCTAAAGTGCCAGAGATTCTGAACGAGTTTTAACTTCCGGTCTACTTTCATCTACAAAACAGAAACATACCACTGCATTACTCAAATACCAACAGTGTTTGGAGTGAGTGTTTTTTAGGGTAATAAATAGTTTTTAGATCAATCTGAAGCAATTTTACCTTGCTTAAAAAAACCTCAAACCCAGATTGCTAAATTAAGTTCCCTCTCCATGCTCTGTGAAATAGTTGGGGAGTGAAACCCCATCGGTGGGCTGTCTCTGCCTATCACTTACGTAACCATTTCAGTTTTCAACAGAATATTTAAAAATCACCCACATTACTCAGCACATGAAGATTTATTAAAAAAAAATACGTTAGGAAGTTGTGAGCTGTGGGATCAGTACTGCCCCCTCTTTCCACTTGTGATTTTGAATGCTAGGCATTTCTAATAGCTGACTCAGAGACAGTGTTAATTATATTCTTCAGATCCCTTTTATGTTGCATGGCAGAGATTCTTGGATGTAGGATTGAAGGCAGGGAGGAATAGAGAAGAAGAATTCAATTATTTTTTATTTCTCTCTGCTTGTTCAAAGTGAAAGAGTTTATCAGTGTCAGAACCAGATTGTTTTTCAGACAGAACGCAGATAGAATGTACGATACCATATTAATTAACACTGCCTTTTTGATTTCTTTATAGCTTATACTGTGATAACGACGTATAGTGTTTTCTTTTAGTCACTGATGATTAACCTCCTCTCAAACAGTAAAATTAGCTGAACTACTTTTCAGCTCCCCTATAGTCACCTGACAACATTTTCACTATCAGAAGAATGATCTCTTCTATTCCAGTTTCTTAAGGAAGTTAAGCCTCCCAGTGTAAGTCAGTCCAATAAATTTCAAAATTAAGAAAATGAAAGTCTTTTTCAAATGTATTAGATTTATTCTCCATGACTTTATGGCTTAGTGCTCAGTCATAACAATTTTTAAATAGTATTTAGAGGAAACACATGCCACAGTAACTTTTTTTTTTTAAAAAATCCTTTTGTTTACACTAATTTTGGCTAAACAGCAAGTTTAACAAATATGTACTTACCTTCACTAAATGGGGAGCATCCTGCCTGTTCAGCTGGTATTGAGGCAGCTGGTCACAGTGAACTATCCAGGGGTGACTAAGAACTTGAGCTGCAGTCAATCTTTGATGTGGGTCAACATGAAGCATTTTTGAAACAAGGTCCTGCCAATAATATACAAAGAGTCGATGAATGCCAGTAACAGTAAAACTTCAGCTTTAAAACAGATTACAGTTCAAACCTGAAGGTTTTCATTGTATAAAAATACACTCATAACGTCAGTTTGAAACAGCTGAAAAACTGCCCAGCAATGCTAACACTGTATCTTTTAATGATACGACTTAATGGATGTTTGGTAACGCAACAGGAAAGTATCCAATTAAGTTAGGCAAAATACACAAACATAAAAGTATGCACATTGGCCTAGAGTAGAGTAGAGGCCCCACTATACCAGTATTATTTTTTTTAACATTGACAAGTAGCAGATATGTAAGGAAATGAACGTCGAAAAAACAACAATTGAGGAAATACAGATGATCTTCCCCTTTGCATGTTTCCCCAGCGTCTAACAATCTTTCAGCAACTGTGCAAGTTGAAGGTTGAATTTCAGTACTCCTGCTGGCCATAAAAGTACCCTTAGTGATTTTTACCTCATCCTCTCTGAACTCATTTTGCTGCTTATATTTTTTGTTCCCCCCCCCCCCTTCTCAAATACCTTTCACAGTTGTTTCACAATTAAGTTGTGAACCACATGAACAGTTATTTAACTTCATTTGGTTTTTAACTTCTGCAGAATATAGTAATCAAATGATTCCCGATTTCGCTAATAAAATTATCATATAAGAAAAGAAAGGAATTAGCCTTTCCTTCTTTGTATCATTAGTTGTCTCTTTTGTCTGTCATGTCAGTCAATACTACTGAGATGAAACACCGTATTCTATTTACTCTCTTTACATGGAAGTGGCTCTTGACATCTGGAAAGATTTTCAGCTTCATTTTGGTACATCCTTTTCTATCACCTTTTCAACTTCTATTTTATCTTTTTCAAATTATAGTAGTAAGAATTGCATACAACTTTCAAGATGTTGAAAACAAATGTATACAGCAGCATAATATTTTATAGATGACACTAGATGTTAGTAAGGGTAAAGCATAAATAACATTTCTACTTTAAGCAGTTACCTGTGGAGAAACACACTGAGTTGACTACAACTGGATTTAAGATAATTTAAGTTACATTAGCAATACTGGACATTTTCATATAAAACATTCTTTGTTTTGTAATTCAAATTAAGAATTTGAACATAAAGATAGTATTAAAAATGAATCTAAGATTATTTCATAGCTGACAGGTTTTAGTTAATTCTAGACACTTTCAAGTACAACTGAACAGAATGGCACTGAAGGAAGAAAAAGCTGATGCTACCAGATTAGTGTAAACATTTTATTCTAACAGGTTGATTTGTCAATCAAACAAATGGCATGATTTGTGGGAAAATGGTTGAGTTATGAGAATAGTACACTAGAAAACACATCAACAAATCAATTAGCAAGAAAGAGCACAACATATGTAAAAGTGTTTTTGGTTTGTGTTTTTTTTTTTTTTTTTTTTTTTTAAAATTTAGCACTTTACCATAGCCACACAGAAGGGGCATAAAGGATATTGCACACTTAAGTTTAGAGTCTATTTGCTGTAAAAACCGTACTTCTAAAAAAATTAAGTTGTCTAAAATTATTACTTCATACAAACACAGTAAGAAAAAAGTGTAATACTTCAGTGGTTTTTTGTTTGTTTTTTTAAAGTAGGTATGACATCCTTAAGGACCAAAAGTTCTTAAAGTACTTAAAAGAATAAACTGCTCAAATCCTAATGAAAGAGTATGAGATAAACTGTCTTGGGTAACTCTGAAGAACTGACCCAAACAGAAAAATGTGAAAGACTATTTCTTTTTCTAGCCTGAATCAGTGGAGCATATGGTAATTATTGTAACATTTTCATTAGCCTGATTTAGACTACCTGTATGATTTTTGAACATCATGCTTCCACGTGAAGTTTTATTACAGCATTTCTCATCATGGATGACTGTGCATGTGTGTGAATACTGATAAAATACACTATATTTCTAAGGTCACTCGTTAACAATTGTAGTATAAGGCACACCTGTTTTTCTTCCTAGATGCAAGTGACTGTGGAAACATGAAAGGATCATAAATAGGAAACAAACTTCTAGGCACATAAAGGATCAGATCAGTATTTTAAAATAACAATAATAACAGGTGGAACTTAGACAATCATATATGATCTAACATATACATTATAAGCAACATGTTACATTGCAATCCATTCCTCATGCCCCAAAGGACAAAGTAAATGTACTTGCCTTAGCTGTATCTGAAACAGTATTCCAATAACCACCACTGAGAGAGAACTTTCCACTACCTATTCGGGCCAAAATCTCCTCTGGGGTATCATCAGGACCATTTGCAAAAGGAGTGTAGCTATTTAACCAAACAAATTCAATGTTAATAACTTCCATAACCTGGACCTAAATAGTTATTATAAATCTGATCATAATATCTAGTGAGTTCAACGTAATTACAGGCAACAGATAGTCAAATAGCTTTAAAAAGAAATTATTCTTAACACGTGAAAATGCACAGCAGTGACTACAGATCTGTTCTTACTGTATGTATTAGCTCTATATCAGGTCTGAACACCAGATTTTTCCTGTAGCAGTCTAAGTACTGGTGGTTTCTGAATTACAGAAAGTGTTCCCTAAGCCTTCATATTTTAGTGAAGTAACAAAATTATAAAATTAAATGTGAAGACTTTATGATGAGCCTGAAAAAGAATAAATATTGTTTTGATACTAGAGGAAGTAAGGTACAGGAATTTTCCTTACTTCACTATAAGCATTCTTGCTGCTACCAGAATACCCACAACCAAAAAGAGAGATATATTTAAAAACAAATATGTTTTTCACTTATTTATTTTAAAATGCCATAATATCTCTGATGGTGTTAACTCTTAACCAAAGTGGCAATCTGAATAATCCAGTATAAAAAGATAATCTAATTTGGCAGGTGCAACAGCAACTATCTTTTGAACTTGTGGAACTACAGCTGAATTTATTATTCATCATCTTTTATACAATTAATTTCTGTTGCATATATAAATGCATTTCTGTAGCATTTATTATATCCTAACTGCATCACTTCAAACTATCCAGTGGCTGAATTTTGCACACAATCATGCTTCAATGCATTGCAATTATATTTGCAATATATATTTCCTTCAACAGGAAGGAAATCAGCTAATTTTCACATGAAACAATCAATTCTTACTCCTAAATCAGAATAAAGTGCAAATTAAACATCTAAAATAGATGAGACATGAAAAGCCAAACATTTTTCACAAGTGTCTGGAAAACTTGGATTCTACTAAAGGCAAAGCATATTCTACCCACACTGAAGCCAAAGTTGAGATTAATCAGTGCCTCAATAGAAACATCTTCAAGAGTGGGCCTACATTTACTATTCCTTTTGTTTATATTGGTTTGCTATTCTACAGCAAAGCAAACTAAAATTACCCTTACCCAGTAAGCATGGTGTAAAGTAGAACACCAAGGCTCCATATGTCACATGCAGCATCATAACCTTGCCTCTTTAAAACCTGAGGGAGACAAATATTTTTTCTGAAATAAAAAATGCTTAGAAATGCTTTGATTATGCCATAGAAATAGTGAGAATTCAAATTTTTAGTTTTTACTAAGTGATTTCACTTGTTACACAAGAATGAAACAAATATCTAACTAGCAAAAAAATTCCCATCAAAATAAATCAAGGCATGTAAGATATCCTGGTATTTACCTCTGGTGCAACAAAATTTGCTGTGTAACATGGAGTCATCAGAAGACCATTTTCTGCTCGTAGTTGTTTTGCAAAGCCAAAATCACAAATTCGAATTGATTCTGGATTACCAGATTCATCAACATAAAGAATATTGCTAGGCTTCAGATCTCTATGAACAACCTAAAAACATAAAACAAACCACTAAATACAGTAAGCTAAACATAGGAAGGGCTTTCTATTATAATTATAAATTCTACTACTTAATTTCAAATCTCCCATCAGCAATCAGTTTCCAGATTTCCAGCTTCTAATATCAGCTGCAGTATTCTGATGCTTAGTGGTGTCTAAAGTACTACTTGTAACTTGGGAACTCGAACTATAAAGCCCCCTCCAGACATCCCAATCCCTGCAAATTTATTTGTACAGACAGTTCCAGATGTCTTGTTCTAATGGGTGAATATATGTATTTTCTATTTTAACATGCATACCTACAAGGCTCTTTAAATCAGAACCTTTGGCTGGTAATATCTTTTGGAGTCACAGATGTCTATAGCTGCTGATGTGCCCCGTGCTACGTAACCATGCAGTAGTTACTGCTGGAGTAACCCTCTATATTCCATTCTCTTCATTAGATAATCTGAATTAATCTCAGTGAAAACATTTAAGGTCTGATTAAGAAGGAATTTTAATACAGTTCTGCCAAAAATAACAAAATACCAAAAAGGTATTCTCCTAATGGACTAGCATGTCAAAAAAAGCCTGTACTGGTTCCCAAGTGGCTGTTTTGTAGGGGCTTGACATGTAAAATGCTTGACAAAAACTGTAGAAGGTGCCAAAGCTCTGGCAGAATGAATCTGATCTTATTGGAAACTATGTTATAAACAAGCTTTAATAAAACCTGGAATGGGCAAGGACAGTCTTCGAAATCAGATGACCTGTTATATTTTCTGCACAAGACAAATTAGCCTTAAGTCTCTAGAGGCTTTGTTCTCTGCAAAGAAAAGGGTATACACTGCTGTAAGACAGTAGAGTGGATCTAAATGTCCTCTTTTAAATATTTAAATAGACCTGCTATGAAGGCCTTTATCTTCCTGATTGTCCTATGTATTTGATTAATATTAAACACATCTTTTTCACAGTTAAATTTGAATGGAAGACTCATTTCCTCTTGGAAAAGACTGTGGTGAAACATTTCAAGAATGTAATCACATTAGAATGAAAAGATACCCCAAAACTCCTGCAAGTAAGTGATGTGCAGAATCAGAAGCTCTATGCAGTCTTCCAGATAACTAGCAGTGTTTCAGGAAAGTAATAAAAGACCAAGAAATAAAAGACTGCAGAGGGTCTGCAGACTGTAAAGCCATTTAACGCAGTCATCTATTTAGTAGAGGCTTTTTCAGCATGCATATACTTTACAACTCTGATATTCAACAAAGTGAATACTTAAAATTATGGAAAGAAGCACCCTGTAAGCTGAAATATACAAAATGGTATTAAAGAATTTGAGTTGGAACAGTAGATGTTAAGGAGAACATCCTGGCTTGAGATGGCGGTGTAGGAGAGAACCAGCTCCTGATAGCCCTCATTTTTTGGTGTTTAGATAGATTAGAATCCTTTTTCTCTAAGTAATGAATGAAACATCTTTTCCTGCTCCAAGAGGCAGAAGAAAAAAAACCCACAGTTTTATTCTAGTTGGTGTGTTGGTTTTTTTTAAATAGATCCTAAAAGGCGTAGAAAGGAAGAGGTGGGCAATGGAAGCAGCACAGAGCTGCGGATTTGGCAGACTGCTTCTAGACCCAGTCTGCTTGAGTTGTACTTTTTTTTTGGAAGAAGGGGAAGCAATTCTCAAGTGGGAGGAAGAGTAAGTGTAACAGTCTAGTTCAAACGCTAATTCCTAAGCGATCAACATGTTTATGTCAAAGAATAAATAAAATACCTTCCTGTATTAAGCTGTTTTCCCAAACCTGAATTTTTAAAGTTATGTCAGATTGTTTAGATTATATTGATATTTTGCACAGAAATAACATTACATTTTAGAGCAACAGAAGACAGCAAAACAATATGCAGGACGTTTAAATTCTTTATTTCTTAGCATCATGTTTTTGATTAGCATTCTCTGTTATCTAGCAGCATGCAGAAGTATTCTGCTCCATGTTTACATGATATTTCTTGTTTATTCTTTTTATGATGTCTATTGTGCCAACCCTTAATTGTTGTATGTTGGCCCTAATACTTTTAGAATGGCTTGGGTTAGAGTTGGAAGTATTGCTTACCCTGAAGAAGAGGATTTAATTCCTTGCTTTGCTAATTTTTCAGTTCAAAAGTATCCTATGAATGTCCATAAGGAAAATCCTTCTGGGAAGAGTCATGGACACTGCACACAGATTTGCAATCTGTCAAACCAAATATTACCTAATACCACATTCAAATGAGCTCCTCTGGTGTCCAAAGGAGCTACAAAAGGAAAATCAACTGAAGACAGGGAGGACTCTTCCAAGCAAAAATTTAAGACTACTGAAGTGTTCATTATTTACATATACGGCCATCTTTCATACGGAAGTGTACTTAACATAAGATGACCCCAAAATTTCCAAAAGTAAAAGTTCCAAAGCGCATGTGATCTAATGCAAGTTAAAATGCCCGTATTTAGAAAGATCTACAGTAAAGAAACAAATAAAATCCCCCCAAATCCCTTACTTGACACAAGGACACTGGGCCTTTTCTGGCTATGTGTGGTAAGAAGGAGCCAAGTTATGATATGTGTTATTCTGTTATTTCTGTTTCCATACAGAAGGTATCGAGGATGCTGCTGGCCAAGGATTCTAGCCCTGTGCACAGATGCTCAAATAAAAACCCACACCTGAGTAAATGACTGAAGAAAGTGATGAATCACAGAATAAGACACACCAGATAACTTTGATTCTAAGTGTTCTGAAATAACAGCTCCCAGAAATGACCGTGTGCTGAATTGTTTTTTGTTTCTTAAAATAATTTGAGTATTATTCATCCCAAAGCAGCTTTTCTTGGATAATAACATCAGGTGTTAGCAGCTTGACTTTTTCCTTACACCCTTACTTTCTGCTTTTTCTCTACCCCCCTTTTCTTGTTTACTTAAAAATGCAACACAACTTGTCATTCTTGCCATACAGTTGTCACACTTGCCTTCGCTATCTTTGAACTACTTCCTCTGTCTCCACATTAATTTCCTGAAGCATTTAGTTTTCTGTCTCCTAACAGTCCACTACAACTTCCTGACCCTATGGCACAGGAGTTCATAAAGTCATAAACCAAGTTGTTCAAAACCAAGTGGAAGAAATTGCAAGTGTGATAGGTGGAATCACGGAGTTTTCAGAGTTGGAAGGGACCTCTAGAGATCATCTAGTCCAACTCCCCTGCTAACGCAGGAATGCCTAGAGCACATTACTCAGGACTGCATCCAGGTCTTGACAATCTCCAGAGAAGGGGACTCCACAACCTCCCTGGGCAGCCTGTTCCAGTGCTCTGTCACCCTCGCCATAAAGAAGTTTTTTTCTTGTGTTTGAATGGAACTTCCTATGTTCCAGCTTGTGCCCGTTGCCCCTCGTCCTGTCACTGGGAGCCACTGAAAAGAGTCTGGCTCCATCCTCCTTCAACCCACCCTTTAGATACTTCTAAGCAAGAATAAGGTCTCCCCTCAGCCTTCTCTTCTCCAGGCTAAGGAGTCCCAGCTCTCTCAGCCTTTCCTTATAAGGGAGGTGCTCCAATCTCCCAATCATCTTTGTTGCCCTGGAAAATAAATTTTCAGGGTCTATCACAGGGTAGGGTTGGAATTACATTAGGTCCCATGGCTAAGCAACAGCACTGGTCCTAGCACTTCTTCCTGGCTCGCTTCCTCTTATGTCCTATTAGTCATTATCTGCATATTCCACAGAACTGCTGACAGACTGCACGCAGGACAAGACACACAGTTGCATCATCTCCTTTATCTAGACATCTACACAGCTGATGAGGAATGTTTTGATTTCAACACAAATTCCTGCTGCAATGTAATTATTTACCAAAAATTACTTAATTACCTCACAGAAGAGCATATAAAGATAGTTTATACTTCTAAAAGAAAAGAATATTTACACCTATAAACCAAGATGAAACTTACCCCTTGTGCATGGAGATATTCAACTGTTTTTGTTATTGTGAACAGAACAGCACTAGCTTCTCGTTCCGAGAAAAATTTTTGCCTAAGAATTTTATCCAGCAGTTCTCCTCCTTTCATAAGTTCTGTTACTACGTATACATATTTTCCATCATCATACACCTGCAAGAAGTACATAAAGATGTAAACTTCAAAATATTTATTCTCTGCTGTCTTCCTGTGAAATGCACAGAGATTGTGCAGGTGCATTCACAAGCTGTTTTCTTAAATTATTTTTCCCGTGTTTCTTACCCCACACACTATCCAAACGTTCATCTTCAGAAATGAACACAAAACCTTTTACGAAAAGGTAGTACAGTAATGAAATAACATAAAAATACCAGCATGTAAATGTTTAAACACAAAAAAAGGATTAATAGTATGTAGTTTTCCTCACATAGTTTTACTGAAACAAATTAAACTAGACACTGGAGAAATTAAGAAGTAGTAATAAATGGAAACTAGTCTAATTAAGACAAAACCAGAGCTAATTCTAGAAGCAATTATTGCACCAGATTACAAATATGAACAGAGATCATTCCAACTAAACAGTCAAACAAATAAAAAAAAATAAATCTAAGTTCACCTTAAATAGCCTCTGTGAACACTGAAGTTAATACACAAAAAGCTGCTATGATGAAAGCCTACAACTTATTACTCCACACATAAGGCCTAAACCAAAGTATAAAATTAATAAAATATGTATATTTTAGCCCTTACTTCTAGTTATGGAAAATGGCTTAATTTTTGCATGGATTTTAACTTCTAGGGAAACAATAGTTAAGAATTATTTATATTATCACCAGGTGGCACTACAGACTGAACTATACCAAAACATGTTTTAAGGTATACTTAAGCATTTCATTTCAGCTATACTTTCTTGGTGTTTTAACTTAATGCAGAAAGTGATTCCTGCTTTAGCGAAACCTTTTACAGACTCTGTTCGCTATTATTATTTCAACGTATTTTTTATGGTGATGTAAGTAGACACAATTATCCAAGTTGCAGTAAAATAAATTTAGGAATAGATATCATCTAAATTAAATAAAGAGTTTTCATCCCAATTTCCTTGTCTTAAGCTACCTGGGAAATACAGGCTAAGCTTAGAAATTTTTGTGCTCTTAACTATAGTAAAAGGATTTATTCTCTCACCAAATAAAAAAAAAAAAGAGGAAGAGAGTTAAAGAAATAATTCTGCAGGCTTTACAAGCTTATGATCTTAACAAGAGGAAGACGTGACAGGTTTCCATGTTCTGATTTAACAGCAACAAAATATAAGTGACTGATCATCTGAATGTGTGATTTTTAAATACCGAAATATTACATAGTATTAAAAAGCAGAATTATCTAATTCTAGATATTAAACTGGCATTTTAGATTTTTTTTTAATAGGCATGCTCCCTCTAATCCTGGTATAACATGAAGAAATAAGCTTATTTCATTTGACATGACAAAGCATGCACATCTCAGTACTGCAAGGGGCATTCAAGCAAAATTTGCATTTGGTTACTATGTTACCTGCTACCCCTTTTTGGTCCTGTCTGCCTGCCAAAAAACAAAAAAGCCCACCCCAAACAAACCATTCCCCTCACCCCGATTTATTTAATGGTACTATCAATTTAGTTGTTTGCACTGAATAAATACTGTTGAAGTTTTCTTTCCAGTTAGGTGCACAGTATTATGCTGAGATCATAAATGTGATGCTAGTTTTTATAATGAACTCCTGGCACATGCCATAGATAGTCAGGATGTCTTCTCTACCAGGCAAACTGGAAGAAACTATATTGATAAACAGATGTAGGCACATGAACAAAATATAATGTAATTGAGAAAGAGAACACTTTTTTTGCAAAGTGAAGTAAGATTTCACATACATATTAGGAGGTTTTTTTGAACTCATAAATAAGCACTTGGACTGGGAAACTGGATATACTATATTCAGGTTTCTAAAATGCTTCTGAAAAGATTCTTCAGCCAATGCTTTAAATAACTCAAAACAGGACAAAAGTTCTGTTACAGAACAGTAGCTAATAGGTAAAAAAGGGTAAAATATATATAATGGTCTGGCACAGGAAGTTTCTAGGTAATGGTTTGTTGGAAGCTGTGTGCTTCCTCCATTCTTACATGGTTTCCTAGGCATCCACTAATGGCCACTGTCAGAGGCAGGATATTGGATAAGGAGGACATCTGATTTAGCACAATATAGCTCTTTCTTTTGTTTATATACTGTGTAACTGAAAAAGACCACTGATAACAATCAGAAAGAAAAACCCCAGAGGACTGTGCATTGCAGAAAGTATTTGGTGTTTTGAATATCCATTGTTTCAATCCAAACACCTTCAGAATTAAATTGCATAAAAAGGCTGAACAAGAATGATAATTTCCATCTAAAGCTAAATTCAAATATTACTGCATTTATTCTTGAAATACAAGAAAAGAAAGAAATTACTTCTTGCCAAATAATAATTTCCAGAGACATTCACTTAATGCTGAAACATTTTGTTTTGGCATTTCAAAATAGAAACATTTAAATTTTGGTGTGGAACTGAATGAAAAATTGAGTCAAATCCATGCTGGGTTTTATGTGTATAATAACACGTGGTGCTCTTGGTGAGTTGAGGCCTGAAGGCTAAGTACTCCTTATTCTTTCCTCTGAAAGCTGTAATAGCACAGCACTATATTGTGGGATATGCAAGCAATCTGCCCCATGCATCTATATTAGGACAATGAAAACTTAATATTTTGCAGTAGTGGATATTATACACATTTCTAATACGTATAAATCCTATTTCTCATTCCTTAGACTGAACATACTTCCAGAAACTGGGCTTGAGGAACTGATCTGAAGTAGAAATAAGTGAGAATTACAGCCTGCTGTCTTCTCTTCCTCTGTGGACTTATGGCTGTTTTTTGTTGTTGCCATCTCCTTTTGTTATGTGTATATTACTGTTAGTGTGAATGAAAGATGGCTCCTACTGGAAGATGACTGATGATGATGAACAATTAATTACAAAAGTAAAATGATTCAGCATACATGGCAACTTTTCAAGGCTGCCTACATTTCTCTGCTCTCAGTGAAAAATACTCATAATGCTAAGGTTCAGGTAAGTACTCACATGCCTTATGTTTGTCTTCCTGCTTAAATAACACAACCTCTCTTATGAATTAAAGTAACACATAAACCTAGCATGCAGTACTAAAAGCAACCTCAATGCTGATGCAGGTTCCGTGTTAGCACAGTTGCTTTCAGATAGCTTTATTGTCCAACCACATGAAGCAGAACAGAAAGTGGGATTACAGTTATGGTATCTAGCTTGCAATAAGGTAAGCTCCATGGTCGGCTCCCTTGCATATCTGACTTACTTTGTTCTCCCAAGAAAGGGACAAACTACATGACATTGATAAAGCAAAGACAGATTATAGTAGGAGAAGACCTTTAGGCAGAGTTCTCTAGTACTCATCTCCACAGTATTTACCAGCTACTCTTCTAATGACTTAAAAATGTCCGAGAATCTCCCTTCAGCTGAGCTCAGCTTCCTGTAAATGGTTAGCTGTTTTGCCTGAGGTTTGGTTTTGAGGACCAGAATACTTTCCTGCAGACTAAGAAAGTCATTAAGCGTATGCCTTTTTAATTTTTAATCCTCTTTAATACATAATCAAGGAAAGAAAGCCAATTTTTTTTTTCTGTTAGATCATGAGAATCTATTGTTCATGATGAAAAACCTCTACCTCCTAACTTATGTTACTCTTTGCTTTTTATGGTCAAAGTGTTTCCATGGTCAGAGCAAATAATACAAATTAAAAAAAAAAGCTAGATAATCTTCCATACAAAGACCAGATAACGATACTAGGTAAAGAAAGTGATGACAGGGGATATGAAAATATTTTGTCCTCTACTGAGTAACACTCATTACTGTCCATGAAAATTACTTTGGTATTTTGGTATCTCAAACAGTGAGTCCTCAGTTATGTAATAACACACTTTAAAACTGCTTTCGACTAATGTAAACAAAAGTAGATTCGAAGTTAACTAAGCAACCAAAAAACTCACTTGTTCCTTTAAAAATACAGCCACCGTTAAATGAATTATTCCTGTGCTAGGATTTATGAAGGATGAATTATTTGACTGCTTACAATTATGTTGTACCAAAATACGAGCATCTTTTAAAGATGACAATGAGATACCTCGGTAAAAAAAATTGATATTGTTGAATAAATTGCATTAGGACATTGTTTTATTTTTAAATACTGAAAAACAGTAACATAAATCTAAAACATACAGTTCGTCATCTCTCAAATTAGGAAGTGATATGCAATTATAATACACTAAAGGATGTCTCTGACACACTACTTACATCTTTTAGGGTAATAATATTTGGATGCTGTCCATAGCGCAGTAGGATTTCAATCTCCTCTGTTGGATCTCTCTTACTCTTGTCAATGATCTACAAGACCAAACAGATACAAAGGCATAATTTTTTTTTTGTGAATATTATATAGTATTTGGTGTGCTTACTAGCATAAACAGATAAGCAATATTTATTGTTGTTGGTAAAGGGCATGGATTATAACCAAAACAAAGTTTGTTAAATTGGAACAGCAAGGCAAAGCAAAAAACTTAGGAAAAAACATGGAAGAGTTTCTCAGTTGAAAACAGTTTTGCAGGAGAAGTGATCTGATCCCTCAGGGTGTGATAAATAATGTAAGGCTATTTAAGACTTCAGTCACCCACCATTTAATAAAATGGGAAGTTCCTAATTTGACATGAGATGCTGGTTTGACGATGCTAATGAACTGATTTTCACAAAGCTAATCTCAAATATTTAGTGCAGCAAAAGACAAAGCAGGCGAGTAAGGGAATAAAAAAATGAGAAAAAGGAAGAATTTCTCAGAGTTAATTCAGACCAGCATTCTATTATGAAAGTTCACTTGAATCTCTGGAGGCTTGCTATCAGGGTCTGAACTTCTCCCTGTGCAAACAAGCAAAACATTATTTTGCCCTACTTAAAAATGTAATCATCATCATCTTTTTTTCCTCTCCTTGTGAACTGTAGAATTTCCTCTATTGTCTTCTCCATCTCACGGAATCACGGAATTTTCAGAGTTGGAAGGGACCTCTAGAGATCATCTAGTCCAACTCCCCTGCTAACGCAGGAATGCCTAGAGCACATTACTCAGGACTGCATCCAGGTCTTGACAATCTCCAGAGAAGGGGACTCCACAACCTCCCTGGGCAGCCTGTTCCAGTGCTCTGTCACCCTCGCCATAAAGAAGTTTTTTTCTTGTGCTTGAATGGAACTTCCTATGTTCCAACTTGTGCCCGTTGCCCCTCGTCTTGTCACTGGGAACCACTGAAAAGAGTCTGCCTCCATCCTCCTTCAACCCACCCTTTAGATACTTCTAAGCAAGAATAAGGTCTCCCCTCAGCCTTCTCTTCTCCAGGCTAAAGAGTCCCAGCTCTCTCAGCCTTTCCTTATAAGGGAGGTGCTCCAATCTCCCAATCATCTTTGTTGCCCTATGCTGGACTCTCTCCAGTAGTTCCCTGTCCCGCTTGAGCTGGGGAGCCCAGAACTGGACACAGTATTCCAGCTGTGGCCTCACCAGTGCCGAGTAGAGGGGGAGAATGACCTCCCTCGACCTACTGGCCACACTCTTCCCTATGCAGCCCAGGATTCCATTGGCCTTCCTGGTGACAAGGGCACACTGCTGGCTCATGGATAATTTATTATCTACCAGGACCCCCAGATCCTTCTCCTCAGAATCGCTTTCCAGCAGGTCCACCCCTAGCCTCTGTTGGTGCCTAGCATTCTTCCTCCCCAGGTTCAGGACCCTACACTGGCTCTTGTTGAACCTTATGAGGTTCTTCTCTGCCCAGCGCTCCAGCCTGTCCAGGTCACGCTGGATGTCAGCGCGGCCCTCTGGAGTGTCAGCCACTCCTCCCAGTTTGGTATCATCAGCTTCTTCCTCTTGACATCTTAAGCCCTTGTTCCTACCAGCACCATCCTAACACATTGGACACTGATCACCTTATTCTTTTTTTCCATGATTCCTTGAGGGAAAAAAAGCCACAACAGAGGCAGCGGAAAAGTGAGGCAATCCTCACAATAAATGTTATGGCTTAGATTAAGAGCTATGCCAGTATGTTCTTCCAGTTTCAAGAAATCATTTCAAACTGCAATCACAGGATTCAAATCTGTTCCTGGCCAGAACCAGAATAATGACAAGTATGTAACTACCAAATTGAAATTGGAGGGTTTCCAGTAGACAATCTGTGTACAAGGATACAGTGAAATACAGTTTATCTTTGGATTTTCCGTATTTGAGTAGTAAACCGTTGAACAATTAAAACAGAGAACTGCCTCACAGTACCGGATTTAAATAGTCTTGATTTTTTTTTTTCGCTTTTAAAGTTTGCTAATCTATACTCCTGCTTTCATAGTAACCATTCAGCTCCACAGTATCATACAGAAAGGCAAAAAGATCAACATATCATTCCACTTCTGGGAATTCTACTGATTTCAACAAAGAATTTAATGCCTTCAAAGAAGTGCTAGAAAGCCCAACAGAATAACATAAAAACAACATTAGAAACCTTGTTAAAAATTAGCAAGCAAAGACGAAGAGTTGAAGTTTATTCTGGAAGGTATACGAAACTTAAGCACTGTTATGAACTCCTAGCTACCTGACAATTTATGAATCTACTTTGGAAGCAAAACCCCCATATATAACTATGTTTAAATAAAAGTAATCAATCACATTTTTAAAAAATGATGCAAAGTCATGTAAGCTTTTCATTGTACATTTATTTCCTTCTAGAAGCAGTTGTGTAACTCATCAGTTTTACTGTAATCACATAGGTGCTTCAAAGACCCACCACCCAAACCAGCATATAGATAACAAAACCCATAGCAATTCTATATAAATATCTTCCAGTAAATATTGTTTGGTTGATTAGTATAATTCACATTTGCATCTAAAAATCTTTTTATACTAAACAATTATCTTAATTTGCTATGTTCTTTATAGCAAATAAATTAATTATGCCCAATGTCTATGATACTGAAAGCTGAAATAAATTGGTGTGGTTTGTAACAAAGTAATTACCTTTACAGCGTATTCCATGTTTGAAGCTTTATGAATACATCTCTTGCAGATAGAGTAAGACCCAACTCCGATATCCTCCTTTACTTCATATCCATCAGTAAACTGAATGCTGTTCCTGTGCAACTGCTACCAAAATAACATTATCAATTAATGAATATTCTAAATACGTAACTGACTTTTATATTTAGAATAAGTTTTTGAATTCCTATTGACTTGCTTCAAATTTTAAACTGATGGCTGTACTAGGTCAAAGTGGTCTAAATAGCCACTACCTTCTGTTTGATATTAGTATGAGATGAATTATGTATTACACACATTGTAAATAATGCACACTATTTTAGAAACTGACAACATGATATTTCTGGTTACTGATTTATTAATATAAAGATAGAATCTCCAAAACAAAGAAGATCAGAAAACTGCATGATAAAATAATGGTAAAAAAGCATCACTGTTTCTGTTATCTGAATAGATGAATGCCAGCTGGAAAATTCAGGCATACTGAAGAGAATCAGAGTAACTGGAAATTGCATGGAATGGCAGTCAAAAATCCTTTCACAGAAATAAAAAGCTAAAAGAAGGACAAGCGTTCACTCTTGTAAGGGAAGGAAATGGTGTTCTAGTATAAGGAGTTTGTGCAAAGGATGCAAAGCATTTGCAGGAAACCATCTGGGTATCCTGCAGCACAGAAAAGAGGAAATAGGAGTGAGGAAGCGGTTGAGGGGCACAGAGGAAAGGCAGCAGAGAAACAGACTTTTACAAGAGAAGGAAACCATATACAAAGAGAAAGAATTTCATCCATAAAACTATGTGGGAAAGAAGGAGCACAGAAAAGTTTGTAGAAACTTTTAGCAAAACTTCAGGAACAGAAGTCATTCTGACCCATATACCAAATTAGACAGCTTCTTTAGAATAAAAAAAGGATCTAAACCCCCTTGAAATTTAATGGTTTATTACACATGAAACAGGTAACGTGTACAAACAAGCATGTTACAACTATTCTAGATGTAAGAGGATTAAGGAAATACAAGAGCTATTCATGTTCTGAATAAACTGTTTTTTAAAAATTTTCTCAGACATTTGCAAAATATCCTTACAATGAAAATGTAAACAAAGCCAATCGTACAGCATACCTTTTTATTCCTACCTATACATCAATAAGTATTTGTCAAGCCAATTTAGATCACCAGTTTGTTTTCACGACTCAGTCTTCCTCAGTAATTAGAATTATTAAAAGCAGAAAGAGAAGGAAGAAATACAATTTTTGCAGAGGTTTTCCAGTTTTCTTTCCTGTACACGCATCTGCTTTTTTCCCCACTAGCTGCAAACTCTCCACTGCTGAAGCATGCTTTTAGAATGACCTCAGCCTCATAAGGAGACAAGGCATGCCTCTCCCCCATTCTAGCATGAGGTCCACCTTTCTTGTCTCACACAAAAATTGCACCTAAGCAAAGCTTTGTTGTCCAGAAATAAGCAGTCCTGGCAGTAACAGACTATGTAAGAATAGCAACTGTATTAGGCTATCAAAAGTGACAACCTCACAATTATTAATAAGTGAGACTGTACTGGAGTCATTCTAATACTGCTAAGAAGCCAAAGCTCATGTAACATTGACTTGCATGATACACTGAAATTAGTCACAAAATACCACAGATTAGCGTATTAACTTGAAGTGGTTCAGGAGGGATGGAATATGTCCTGGGCCAGGGGTTCCATAACACAACAGCAGTCCAACACATCCAGGTACAAGTCACAACTGTAGTCCAGTGTCTCTTACTGCACTGGAGGAATCAACCAGTATTTTCATGCATAGGGAGGAAAAAGAGCAAGATGTCTATTATTCCTCTCCACCTTATAATTACAGCTTGATATTAAAGAGTTATTACAGTACAGATGGTAGAATGTTTTCATTTAAGGGTTGAAGCCTATTCACACCTGTGCCTGCTCAGTAATTAAACAGGTCCTGCACCTTCAGAGGTTTTGTTTGGATAAAATAATCTGGTCTTTACTTTTCTTGTATAAAGCTGATAATGACTTTGTCATGGTACTTCATTCTGCGATGAAGGAAACTATCCCTCCATCAAGAGACAGCAATACTGCTTTATTGACTTTTTTTTTTTTTTTTTTAAAGCAGACGTACTCACCTGGACAATTGAATGCACTCCAACTGTCTGCATTGCTTGGCTTTCATCATCTGATGCAATAGCTACAAAACTAAATCCCCGAAAAAGCTGATGTGCATTAGCACTAGGTGGGATACCAGGTGAATCTGAAAAACACAACATCTACTTAAAAGCAGAGTTTTTAAAATGTAGAGATGAGATTATGCCTACTCTGAAGAGTAAACTACAGCTTTATTCTATAAACCACACAAGATTTTCTGCAAATTCGAGTTTCTCCGTTGACCAAAATACAAATAATTACTGAATTGTTTTGCATATGCCATTGTAGAAACACAACGGATAATCAATGACTACAAAGATCATATTACTGTCAGACAACATTTTATTATACAAAAAACAGTACTTTGCAGAAAGTATCTATATATAGAACTCAAAATTCGGTAACACTCTAAATTTGTAAAGACGAAAATTTCTATTATATTTTGAATGGATCAGTGTAAAACTGTGCAGAGAGAGACCGCACTGAAACAGCAACTTTGTCCCCCAAAGTCTGAAATGACTAAGTTTCTACACATACATGGAGTCACCATCATGAATTAAATGAAGCCATAGAACATAGCCTTTAAAGAAACACAAACACAGATAATCTTTTTAAATTAAAAAAAAAAAAAAAAAAAAAAAGAGGAAACTAA
>VFFE01006970.1:1189127-1238700 GCA_008921705.1 Burhinus oedicnemus | reverse complement strand
ACACAGGACAACTCAGTTGTACCTCGTGATATATTTATGCCAAAGACCACAAAAACTTTTATGAACTATGGAATACTTGTCTGTGAGCATTCATTTAGCCTAGCAACACCTGGAAGAACAAGACTCTTTACATAAGCTGAACAGGAACAACGTTTCTAATTTCTGAATATGTAAATTGTTTAATTTTTCTCTTTTTACCTTTTGGAGTTTTTGCTGTAAACTCAGGGTCAAAATAAAATGTATCTTCAGGTCTGCCAGTTGCAGGTTTAAAAGGAGGATGAATTTCTCTCCTGTACAATTTCTGAGAAGACATAAGCCAGAGTGAATTAGAAAGTTATGTGACATCACGGAACTAAGAAATTTACTGAATTAATTTTGAATTAGATACTCACATTCCAATCTATTTTGGAAAAGAATGCATGCCTCTTAATTTCTTCAACTCCATCTGGACCTGCTCCTTTTGTAAGGAAGAAAAACGTCTGTGAATTATTTTCTTTTTGGTCAAAAGAATGACTAGCAAAATTATATTTCTTATTTCTTCTGCATTAATTTTAGATGTATGAATAGCAGAAATGATAATACTTTGTTGATCATTAGAAGAGCAAACAGGCAAACTATGTTCTTCATAGCCTGTTTTACACAAGAAACTGTAAATTTATTTAGTCAGTTTAATGATCATTGATGTTAGCAATATTATGATCAAATTCAAAATATTCTGCTAAACACTTTACCTAATCTATTTGCTGGGTTTCTTTTGAAGAGCATTCGCAGAAGACTCTGTGCTTCAGGACTCAAGAACTGGGGCATTCCAAGTTTGGCCCTATAGAACAAAAATAATTAATAGCATACAAACATATTTAGGTAAGAATTAACTGCATTCCCCCGTCCTTTGTCATTCAACAAATCCATATCAAACAAAATAGCATCACAGAAATTGCCGTCAGACATCAGAAACAGAGCAAAAGTGCTGTCAGTCATGTAAACCTGTAATTTCTGTATTTTCTTTTTTTCCTGTTTTGAGTAGTATATTTTCAGTAATGACTCAGGTGCTTAAGTAGAGGAAGAGGTGGTAAAAAAAAACCGTAGAAAATAATAGTTACAGGATAACAGTTTATGAACTTGTAAATTTTTGTAATATGTTTTGATCCACTTTTAAGTTCAGTTATTACCAAATCACATCAAACAAGCAAATCCATTCTGACAATAAGAAAAAAAGACATTTTAGAAGGGGTAAGAAAACTACCACAATATGCAATACACCAAGAACACCCAAGCAAAACAACAGGAAACCTAAGCTAGAAGACAGAAATGGAATTAAGGTAGGACAGATCTTGCAAGATTAGCAGGTAAAAAAAAAAAAAGAGAGAAAAAGATCACTCCCTTCTTCCTTCCCCCGCTGCCCCCCCCCATTTCAAATACTGCTTTCCAACTTGCCAGTCTTGAATTTTTAGATTTAAGTTTTTATAGTTCTGTCATTTAATTTTGTTTTGTAACCCTCACTGTATTTTTCTCCTCCCCATTTAACACTGTGCCTCCATTCTCTCAATGTTATTAGGTCTCACTTTTTCTTATGGCCATGATAATGGTAAAGATGGCTATAACTCCCTCCTTTCCATCTTTCATTCAACCTGTATTCTTGTATTTTTCCATAACAATCCATAACACAAGCTTTCTCTGTTTCAAGCAGAAGATGTGTTTTGCCTTGTGTTCCAGCTATTTGTAGATGTCCACCCCCCTGTCACTTAAGTGCATACATGTTGCCATTGATTCACTATTCATTACTTTAAAACATGAATTTACTAAATTTTCCATTCCTTTCTGCATTAAAGAAGCCAGGGGGGTTGGTAGTGGTGGTGGAATCTGAAAAACTTTGCCTTCTTTGTGCTCTTCAATAACATGCTACAGGCAGATCAAGACCATCAATCGAGCAGAATAACGGGCAGTGGGCCATCCAACGCTTCCCTGATTGCCATGCACCACTAGCAGCTGAATTCTTATTCATGCACTTTATATGCAGTGATTTCATTGCGTGTTCACTTGATGTCATTTCGCTCACAGCAAAGCATCAGAGCGCTACACTGTAAGAAGGAAGCAAGGAACACATTGTCGGCAGAAGCACAATGGTATCATTTACAATGTTATTGAAGGACAGAGGACAGACAACTAAATATGATAGGACTGTGCTGGAGTGGGTGGAAATCTTTGTCCTACTATAATGCAGAAGAGCTCCAATAGTAGGATGCAGCCCTGGAGGTTCAGCATGAGAGGTCAGAAGAATTAAAAAAACCAAACCTGCTTAGAAAAATCTAAAACCAGGCCAAAAACGTAACTGCGATTAACCTGATGGAAAAGTGACTCAATGAACAGAAACAGAATATGTAAAAGAAATTCTAGAGGACTGGTATGTACCGCAGTCCACAGTGGGATGGACTGGAGCCCTTGTGCAAACCACAAAGATTAAAACTGTCATTGCTCCCTTTCCATCATGAAGGAGCACCTTTCACAAAATCCTTTACTGGCCACGTGACACAGCAGAAGAAAAGGCAATCACCAGGTCCTCAGAGGTCCTAGGTTGCACAACTACATGAGTGACAGCAATTTTTTTCTGACATTCCTGATGGACAAAGACAAAAGTTACCTCTTCAGTAAAGGAGAAAAGATGCTTTAAAAAGTTAACTTTATTGCTGCAAACTATGATTTCTTCAAATTGCAGTTTCTCAGTTTTAGGTAAAACACAAAAATAAACAAAAACTTGTCTTGGTAATGTGAGAAATAAAGAGCTCAGGAAAACGTGTTGTGAGAATACATTTTCTGTAGATTTTCAGGAACAGATGATAAGAAAAACAATATATCTTAAATAATACCCTATGAAAATATGAATTTGTATGCACACCTGTCCATTTTAAACAGTTTTATGAAAAACTTAAGGAGAAATATAGTACATTTACTACCATATAGAAAATAAAAAGAAAACATACTGCCATTCTTATGGGGCCAGACAAAAAATGTGAACTTATCAGGAAAAACTTTAAAATATCTTCTGTTTTTCAGCTGGTCATATTACCAATAGCAAAATAAATTTATATATATGCAATAATCATAAGTGTACAGAACATTAAAACAGCAGTAAAATTTCTTTACTTCATACCACATTTTTTGTGCGGCTCTCAAACTAATAACAATTACAACAACTAGAAGGTGAGGAAAGAAAGAAGTTGGAAAGGGAATTAGAGATACATGCTCAAATGAAATCTGAAAGTAGTTAATGAAGCCAATTAACAGGGGAGATGCAAGGAGAGTATTCTACATGGCAACCGAATACAGATTTTTGTAGCAACAGTGGAAAGACTGCTGAGAAACAGAGTGGAGTTACATGCAGGCAGAGAAGAGAAGAGAAAGATGCGACTTGTGAGACAGGGATGGAAAAAATGCATGGCTCCTGAAATAAGTGACAGAACAGCAGAACTATCTCAGACTAGCATCTTGTAAATAGGAGGTGGTCAGAAGGAGTTTATGCTTGCTGTGAATAGATAGAAACTTTTAGTTAAAGACATTCAGTAATCACAACAAGAAGATTTGAATTGGCGTAGTGTTGTGGCAGGAGAAGAAACTAGCATCACTAAATACATTTGCAATGTAAGACAAGGAAGAAAATAAAGGGCAAAGAATAACATAACACGTTATGCATTATGAAAGCAAAAGCAAGGAAAAGAATGAGTTTATGTTTTCTAGCGGTTTTCACATTCTAATTACTTAGAAAAAATATGAAAGAATTTCATATATTTACTTTTCAAAATAGGCTGTTGGTGCAAAAGAAATGCTGGCTTTGATATACAGGTAGACAAGTGGTAACAGGACTAAGAATAATGATAAACAATGAAGCAGAAAATGAATGAGAAAGCTAAAATAGTCTTATGAACTTCCATGGAAAAAAAATTGTATTAGTAGAAAGTGACTGGAAACAGAGAAGTGAAACTATGACATGAGGAAGCAGAGTTGTTTGCGCAGCGTTAGGCTACAGTCCCAAAAGCGGGACAATTATGTCACAGGTTGTATTAATTCAGAGAATATGTAGGGGATCAGCAAGGGGAAAAAAAAAAAAAAAGCAGGCCTTCATTAGCAAAACCAAGAATGTTAACTGCACGAAGGAATGCATTTTCCACAATATAGCTAATGCAAAATCTATACTGGAAATCGCAAAGGGGAAAACTGGAGCTTGGGCAAGTCAGAGGAGAGTACATAAGGGAGGATGTACTTTAGCAAACAGGGGAAGTATCAGGGAAGCAACTTGTTGGCAGCACCAGTAATATAAAGAAGTGTGGTAAGGAGCTGGTAAGAGAGAGAAGGATAAGGAGAGAATATACTTTCTCAAAAACAACTAAAATAAAAAACAACAAGGAAAAATGCACAGGTTATCAAAAAGGATAACAAAGTTAAAAATATTATGGAAATAAGATGGGAAAGATCGTATGGTTGGAGAAGTTATTATTACAGATTAAGGAGCTGCTATGAAATTCTTTGTACCTGGTATGGGGGAGGAATAGAAAGGTAAATTAGATAGGCAGCAAAGGGAATTAATAGTATGGAATAGGGAGTGAGGATTTACAAGTACCTTTGGAAATGAGGGAAGAGTAGAAATTAGATATTGCAGCCCGGAGGGCATCCCTGTAGAATACCTGATGAGATATATAAATAAGAGTGTACTCACTTGAGAATCATAGTCATGGTTTCTTTTCTGTCTTTCCCTTGGAAAGGTAGAGTACCAGTGAGCATTTCAAACTGTATAGAGTAAAACTTTCATCAATTACATTACCTGGACAAAATCTAATTTTTGACAAAACTACTTAGCATCTTAACCTTCCAAAATTCATGCATGTTAACAACCAAGACTGTGCAAAACAACTTCTCATTGTACAATTTAAATTACCATGAACATCAAGCAGCCTTTGCCATTTTTAAAGCTGCAAAATATTTTCCTATATTGATACCTTGCTTTACATGCTTTTATCTGAGCAATTTAGACTATAATGTTCTGTGTTCCAGTTCTGCCTAAAAAGTTTATTCTTGGAAGACTTGATCTATACAACTGTATTTTAGTTTTCAAGAGGGTGGAGGGTAGGGAAAAAGATTCCGCTTTCGCAAGTTAGTGACAATTTCTCCTCATGCAGATATATTAAAAAAGGGCAATTTTTTTAAAAATTGGCATGTACACAGCCTTCATTGGAAAGGGGAAAAAGATTAGTTGATTGACAAAGACATGCATGATGAAGAGTGGTTACTGTATGCATACAGTGGAAGTAAAGCCTGAAGGAACACGTAAGAGCTACACAGTACGTGCATGCACATCCTACAGTGCCTGGTAGTAGTAGGCAACAGACACTGTTAAAATACTGATTTGTTCTGAAAGCGACTGAGTAAAAATAGATAAATATCAAGGCACTTCTGCTGGGCTGCAGTATGCTGCAGGGCTATCAGATCTAAGTGAGGTACTGAAAGCAGTCTGGCAGCAGTTATGGCAGCCAACACGCTGAGACAGAAATTCTAATTTTTGGTTTAAGAATTGCAAAACAATTTAGTTTAATGAAATTTCATGGCATACACTTAAAGCCATCAAAATTAAAATAATTATATAAGGAACCCTCTGAACAGCTTATGCAAACTTAAGTCATCCTGAACACAAGATATCCTCTATTCCTCTCTTTTCTGGTATGACCCAAACATTAGCATTAAAAATGTACACAGATAACTGGAGTGAATAATTTGCGACGATAGTATTCTTAGATCTACAATAAGAGCATGAAGTTACACTAACAGCATTCTTTAAACCCCTTTTTTATTAAAATAAAATTTTAAATTTTTTACTACCCTATAAGGTATTCAGAGAATAAAAGCTGCCAACTCTTCACTACTGCTAGATACATTTTACTCTAAATATTTTTTACATATATGCTTATATTTAAAAATTTAAATTTAATATAATGCCAACATGAAAATACCCTATTTTTAACTTTAACACTTCTGAAGACAATTGTCAGGAAGATGTGAGAGACATAAGCCAAAACTATAAAAAAAATTCACCTTTTGTTTGTTTATACTTTAGAATGATCTGCACAAATTGCCCTTGCAAAAAAACTTTTTTAAAGGTAAATTTGTAGTGCTGCCTGTTTTGCTTACACTTGCTTGAAATGAAAAGTTTCTTTAGCAAGCTCCTGTTTGTCACAAGCATAGACACTTGTATTAACGACTTGGCATATGTGTTCTTTGTCCCCCGAAAAACTACTATATTCCAATATCAATAGGCCAATAGTACTTTAAGAATAAGCCAACATTGGTCTTCCCTAGTTATCATTTTTATTTCAGCAGGAGAGTACCTCAACAAATACATAATGCTTCTGAAAACTTTAAATGAATGTTTTTAGATGTCTGGCATCCCTTAAAACAATCACTGTTTTAAAGGACAAATGGGAATATACTTCTCAAGGATGGTTTAAACATACTGAAGTGTTTACCAGCAGGAGAAATGAGGTGAAATGATTTGTTGAGACACCTTTCTAGTCTCTGTTTCTATGCTATAACTTCTGTTCCATCTAGATACTGTGTACTCATACCACGCCAACAACCACTTGAATTCTCAACCAACACAGATTCTAATTAAGAATGATTTAAGAGTGGATACATCCAGATTGTCTAGGAAAACTACCATGCAAACTAGAAATGTGCGCAACAAAAACATGTCTTAGAGAAAACTGCACTGTATTCCATACACTAATTTAGATAAATTGCTTTTTAAGGTTATATTTTTGTATTCAAAGTAGAAGCCAGAGTGTTTAAAATGCAGTGCACTTAGACTGTGAAAGCTACGCCAGTCACATCCAACATCTTTCAGCAATTTTCAGTTTTAACATATGCACTTTATAAGCACAAAATTATGTTTTCCAGCTCTATAAAGTAAAGATGAAGTTTAACTATGTTCGCATTATAAACAACAAATATTCTGCAACTACACTGTAATTAACTTTTAATTGGCTGTGTTCTTACTGATAAAATGTGCAGTTGTGAAGGGGTGTGTGTCTGTCCTTGTCTGTCTGGGGACAGTTTAGTTATCAGGTGCTACTTTTACATAGTCAGTTTTCAGATCACAACAGCATTCTAGATGATTAAAAGGTGATAGGATGACTTATTTTGAGACACGAGTCCTTCTTGTACTACAAAGCGCACACGTTAGTTGGACTGTTACAGTCATATGTAGCAGAAGCAGTAAGAAACAAAAACATTTCCTTTAAAAAAATATGATCATTTAATCTTTGTCAAAAATGCACACAAAGATTATAAATATTAAAAGACATTCAGCCTTCCTAAAATACCAAACATGATCTATTTTTCTTTTCCAAAGCAATATTGATAGACACATTATTTCCAGCGACCCTGCAACTTCACAGAAGTTAACTACTTGCAGAAACATCATAAACAACTATATCCCATATCAGCTCAGTGTCATTTAGCTTTTGATGTGCGAGAGCAACAGCTGTCATTATTCCACTATGTTGTAATTACACTGGAGATGAATTAGAAAGTTATCCCTCATTTTTTTCCACTTGAGAATAAATTCAAATTTAAGATTTGGATCTAAACGTCTTCCCCACCTTAGAAGAGATAGTATTTTTCCTGTATACTTTATAGTGTTCCTATTAGTCTCCATAACATTCAAACTACAATAGATTCAATTCAACTATAACAAAAATATGGCAAATTGTTGGTGTTGGTATGAAACCTAGTCCACGTTCTTGATCCAAACTCTGTGGTACTGTTATTAATTTCATATAATTTAGGCTTTTTAGTAGTTAGAATTCATTTAAAGCTCACCTTACAGTTTAATGTTTGATTTGTTTCACCAAACCTTGCAAAGCACAATTTTGCTATTATTTACATTTACCAGAAACCTACCATTAAAACACCAAAAGACCACCAGTCTGCACTCTGTGTATGGCCTCGTCTATTAACGACTTCTGGTGCCATATATTCCACCGTTCCACAAAAAGAGTAGGCTTTTTTTTCATGATCAATTGACTCCTTGCTTAAGCCAAAATCTGGAAGAAAAAAAGAATTGTTCTAAATGTATTTATCTTTTTTTTTTTTTTTTAAATCGCTCATGGTTAATACTTTCACCATAATGTGAAATGTGGTGCTTATCATTCATATATATACCCAAATACACATATGCAAATTACAGAATTCTCCTCCCGTCCCTGCATTATCACAGGTCCGTAACATCAGATGTACCTGTAAAGCAGATACCTTTTTTATATATTTATATATTCCATTTATTTCAAACTAACTACAGTTTGCTCCACAGCAAAATTACCTACCAGTTAAAATTACTTACTTTACCATATTGCTTTACCGAAAAAGAAAAGGAAAAGGCAAAGATTTTATTATGAACAGAAAAGATCCAGGAGTTGCAATTTCCCTTTATTCACCTGTCAATTTGATATGTCCTTCCTCATCAAGCAGGATGCTAAAAGACAATAAAAAGAATAAAATAAACTAAAATATCTTTTAACTGTTGTTTCAGACAATGTACTGCCAACATTTAGGAATAAACAGAACAGCATACACAAAGACCAGCAAAATTGAACATGCATGAAAATGAAGAATTAGGAGGAGATACTTTGAAACTACACATTTTCTTTTCCTACAATTCTTTCTTTTTAAAGATTATGAAACATAATCAGCATATCAGAGTTTTATTTAACTATCTGGTTAAATTCGGGACAGTATGTAGTAACATTTATCTTTCAGTTTTGGCCATCTGCAGCATGTGTCATCACAATTGTTAAAAACAGAGACTAGTTCTATTTCTCTTAAACTTAGCAAGACATGTTAATACAATGTATGTTTGCATATGCATACAAAATAGGTATTCCTTTGTAATTACCGTTTCAAAGGGTGTTGACCACTTCAAATAACAGCAAGTAATAAATATTCTCATGTTGTACCAAAGGACAGGACCCATGGGCCCTATACTTGGAGCAGGCCTTGTGTTTCTGCCTGTTTATTTCAACCACAAAAAAGGCCACACTTTGAGATGCCAACTATCCTTAACCACCACTGAATACAATTGCAATTCAAAGCATGCAAAATATTCAAGAACTGGACTCTGTAACACCACTACACAACTTAGTTCCTCCAGCTTCTTCTGTGGGGAGCTGAGTTTCATCCTGGGGATGAAACATGACCCAGGCACACGCTACTTGTCCATTTCCCCTACCCTTCCCTTTTCCTCCTTGCAGTTTCCACAGTATAGATACAACCTGTAAGAGTTACTACTATCTCATCTATAATTTGCAAGTAATTTCAACCTTTGATAGGTTTTTAAAATCAGATACACTCTAGGCTTAAAACCAAGGCTTTTCAATAGGTATAGACACAAATTTTTTTTTTTTTTTTTAAATACTATGTTTAAGGCAGCAGCTAGTTACTCTTCTGACAACTACTATTTCGTTCTTTTCCTCTTGGAACTAAAGTTCTCTCGCTTTGCTTTTTAAAGATCTTTTTCCACTTGGTAAGCTTATTTTTCCTCACTTCAGAATTACTTAACAGAACTCTCTCAAAGTTTAAACATAATTCATTCCCTGTTCACTTGTAAGTGCAACCCCATGCCAAAAGTCTCCACATTTCTGATTTGAGTATGAATCTTTCTCTTCTTGTCAGTCAGGGCTAAACATTTTTGAACTTGTGTCTTTTTCCCAGGAGATGCACAAAAGAACAAGCTATCCTAATGGAAGTTCCACATGACAGCCAGGTTCCGTGATACTTATTAATAATTTTTGCTCTTTTCCACTAATACTTTACATGAGACAGTTATCTCACACAGACTGTTCAGGTTCTCCATATAGCCATAACAGAGAAGTGGGATGACCAAGGACATGGGGACTTCAGAGGTGTTACAGATTTCCTTGCAATGAGGCAGAGTACGTTAACTATCTGATTAAGTACAACAGAGGAGATGCACGCATTATATCCTCATTTAGGTTCCTTTCCGGGTAGAGAGTAACACTACAGCATGCATTTATATCTGAAAGGTTCAAATGTTCCAGATTGCTCTGACATTTTCTTCTTTACATCTTCTAAAACTAAAAAAGTTACTGGAGGAAAGACATAAATAGCAGACAGAATTCAGTTGTATGAATGAAGCATGGATGACTAACATATTGAGACACAACACCATACCAGAATTGTAACTTCAAGCTTATTTTAAGTTTTCAGTGTAATTATGTGATTGTCAATACGTTAAATAAAGCCTGTGACTTACTATTTTCATATTTTACTTTAAAATTTAAACTCCATTCTGCTCTTACTGCAGTGGATTTTAAAAATCAGCGTTGGAAAAGATGTTTGGTGTTAGGCTTTCAAATGCAAAGATACAACATTCAACTGTAACTTTGTATCATGCGTTTGTTCTAAGTTTAGTGCAGAAATTCTATAATAACAACAAAAACAAAGAGCAAATAAGACCTCTTCTCTATTGTATACCCTAAACCACCTGGAAAATGAGAGGTAGGAATATTTCAATATATTCTTTACTTAAAGTAACATGGATACTTGGCATATCACTCTGAAACTAGACGCTCATGTTTGAGTGGAAAGAAAATTCAACCTTTTTAGTTAAAATAGCCCACAAGTTTCTCCCACCTCCCTCCCTGTTCACTTTATATGGTAAATTACAGAAGTATAACAGCTGGAAAGAGAAGTGCATAGGTAGAAGTGCTATACAAATCAAATTAATACACTGCATTTGCCTGGGAGTCTTACTTTTCTGGTTTTAGGTCCCGGTATATTATTCCAAGACTATGTAGATGGTCTAAAGCAAGCGCTAATTCTGCCAGATAAAATTTAACATCGTCCTCTGTGAACATCACCTGAAAAGCAAAACAATGTATTTTACATATAAAATCTGTAAAGTTTACACCAGTACCAACTAAGCAATGGTAACAGTGGTTTTGCAGAATGGTTCTTCATAATACTTGAATTCATTTCTATACACAACCCTAGAAATTCAAATTTCTTGGTTAGACAAAAACTAGGATTTTATAATCAATACTATTTCACAGTACATACTTGAAAAAGAACATCTGAAGCCAATATCATATTATTCTTTCTGCAAAACTGAGGTTATTTGCTTCTGATTGTTCATGAGAACAGACACATTGCAGTGGGACTGAAAAATTTTGGGAAGCATTGAAAGAATATGACTACCTCTTCATTGGATGCGACCATTTCATTTTGAGACAACAAATGGACCAAAGAAGTCCAAATGCCTGAATTTCGTCTACAAAGTCAGAGAGACAAGAAAAGCATACACATCGCATTTTTGAGGATACTGACTCTAAGTACTACAGGAAAGAAGTAACAGTGATGGTAAAAACCCCAAGATGCAGCCTGAGTTGTAATTGCTGAAAAGGTAGATCAAAGAGTAACCTAAGGAAATAGCCTAAGTAAGAGCACAGGTTAGATCTCAGATAGCAATACCACATTTTCTGTTAGGAAGATAAACAAATCCCTGTTTAGATTCAATGAAATGAACATGCTGTCCCAATTATATTGACAACTGTTGTGATCCACTGACAGAAACATTACAATTAAGCTTTTCTGAGAACTTAGAAAAAGATAAAAATAAATTAAAAAATCCTGCATGATTTGATTCTACCTCAGTTACTACTCTGAGCCTCTTTTTTTTGTTTTAAGAATTTAAGACTAACATCTTTAGATACAGCATATGGACCTGGGGGGAAAAAAAACCAAACAACCAAACTGCAATGAGGAGCACAGATGAACATTATTTTAAGCAAGAGTTAAGGATGGAGAACACCATAGAGTTTCCCCTTACTAGTTTAAACAGAGAAAGTGATAGCAAAGCTTGTAAAAAAAGTTGTTACTGATGTTACTTCTACAAAAGAGCCACTATTTAGTACAGGCACGTTCAAGAAGGGAAATCTCTATAAGAAACATTTAAAAGCTCAAATAATCAAAGATCCCATGAGGATGATAATACACCCACACTACGTTCTTCAAAAACATTGCATGGAATTCATCTCTCCTAACCTTAAACATCTGCAGTGTAGACATCTAACTCTGAATTAATCACTTTTCCCTTTGTAGTCAATGGGGAAAAACCAGGAACTTTTAGGCTGCAGTTTATCTGATCTATTTTAAAGTCACATGAATTGACAGGAGGGTGACACTAATTGCATCCAGCATGCCCATTTCACTCCATCAGTTATGAACAATTAGCTTAGATTCAGGTACGTATAATTATCTTATCTAGCCATATTAAATCTTTTAAAATCTGAGTGGCTCGATGAAAAAGTCATCAGCAGGAAAGCGATACGCATTCTTTCTTGGGAATCAAGGAAGAACTATGGATTTTAAGAAAAAAGTATCTCAATTTTAGAGTACTAATAACTTTCTACTTATCTGTGGTAAAACAAACTAAAAGAAGCAGCTTGAAACAGATGGCTTCAATGAATTAAATGTAATAATTTATGTGGTTAGCACAGAAATGATGATATATCTATACACAAAATGCATTGCATTCTACTCTCCTCTTGATAACCATATAGCTTTGTAGTGGTCACCCAACTGTTCCGGATACTCTGTAGCAAGGGAAAATGGAAGGCAACTTAAATTACAAGTTCTGGCCACCAGATATACATTGGATATATTTACACCTCTATCCTACTATACATTTGTAAGAAGTTTTTGCAAGAGTGATGCCAAAAAAAATATTTTTCTTATATATGAAATGTTAGCGTTCATTTTAGGAGTTATAATCATATTAATTTGAGGTAATAAAACCTTTCAAACTCATTATTTCACATATCTACACAGAGATATCACCCAGCATGACAAAGGCACAGTGTTCATGTTTGGAAAAGTACTAAAATAAGTGGAATATATTTCTTGCTTTTTTTATATTTATAAATAATTTTGCGTTCATATGTAAATCATTAAAAAAAGAATCTGACACTAAATTCTGGATATCAAAACCAGACAAATCAATTAATTTAAATACAGCTACTTTATATAAATACATGCTCTGAGACTTATCTTTAAACATCACAGTAATAGGAGACAAAAATTTTGCAAGGTGTAAAAAGCAGCACAGAAAGACTGCTTTGTCTAAGCCTTTTTTCAGAAACAATGTAAATTACCAACAGCATTTTCCTAAAATTACTATTTTGTGCAAAAAAATCCAAGCAAACAAAAAACTTAGCTGGTTAAAAGAGACATTCAAAATTTTATTCAATGAAAACTGAATTTAAAAAGTAAACTCTCCTAATATAGGCAATTTATAGTCAAATTTTATCAATAGACAATTTTCAAACTAGAAGTTTACCTCTTTGGATAAACGTGTAAACAAGTCTCCTCCCCTGAGAAAGTCCAAAATAAGATATAGCTTCCCTTCTGTTTGAAAAGCTGAAAAGATCAATTAAAAAAATTAAACATCATCTAATTTTACCCATTATCAGAAGAATAACACACCTAATAATTCAACCTTATTTTCATTATCAAAATGAATTATTCTTCTTTCTCCTGCGTGGAAAAAATTATTTAAATTAATTAAGTAACGGTTCCTCCATCAGGCATCAAGTAACTCTCATGCCATGTGAAAGCAAAGCAAGTCACCAATGGAATTTCTAAAAAAATAAACTATACTTAGGTTAGTCAGCATTTCATTCCAGATTTTGGAAGTAAAAAGCCTAGATTTAAAAGGGCAAATTAGCAACTAATGCACGTATTCTAAAACCTCTGGAAACTCAGCTTAACAGGGAGATCATCTACTTTGCAAGTGAGTGACATGTAAAATAGTGAAAGCTACATTATTTAAGCCACATCAGAGAGTGACAGAGATCTGAGGTTTGAACTAAAGGAAAAACTAGATCCTAAAAGAAAAACAAACTGATAAAAAGGAACAGAAAATTTTCTCTATCTTTTTTCAGTTTACTTTCTGCACGACATCTTAAGAGTACTGATTTCCTCCCCGATTTCACATGAATAAATTTTTTTCTGGCTGTCCATACTATTAAAATTAAAAGGTATATTCCCACCAATTTTGATGCAACTGGAAGTAATGCCATTGCATGTGTTTGCTATAGACTAAATAAACCAAAGATAAGAAATAATTTTTAAAAAAGTGAATGACATATACAAAATATAAGAGGTTTTGGAAAAGAATGGCTAGACATAAATAGATAACTGCTTTTTACAAAAGCAAAGGGCTACAAGACTCTCAGTCCTGTAAAGATACAACACTGTGCACGAAGTTAGCCATGTGCTTATGTTGCATGAGAATAACTACATAGCAAGTCTTTGCACAATCAGGATTTAGATAGCACACTAATTTGCTATGATTCTCTGGACCACAAAGCAAATATTAGGTACTATCCTGACAAGCACCTGTTTTTACAACATATAAACATGAAATTTTCTGCAACTCACCATAATGTAACTTGACAATGAAAGGGTGGTTAACTTCTACTAGGATATCACGTTCCATTTTTGTCCGAACTCGATCTCGAACTACAACAGAACATGAGCAAGATTTAAAAAAATAAAAGAATTTACATTGTGAACCAGTATTTCTCCAACATTTCCCAATGTACTTCACATTGTATCTCATAGTATTACAACTGTCTGCAGGTCACTACGCAGAAGAGACTTGAGGGAGAATTTATTTCACAGTGCAGTTTTCTGATAAATGTCTTTATGCATTTCAATTTGCTTCAGCTTCTGCTCTTGGCAAATTATTGGGTAAATAAATTTAATAAAAGCACAAAAGCAAACAACCACCCTTCTGTCTGCCCTATACTTAGTTAACCTTTTAAACACTAGAGGAAAACTGCCACAGCTATGTACAGAAAACATAGCCATTGCCTCTACTGTTGAAAAGTAGGGAGAATTAAAGTTACAGCAAAACAAACTCATAAATACAATTATACTATCATAAAGATGCTTATATTGGTTTAACTGATTCAAATAACTTGCACTGTTAAGATATTAAGTACCTTCACAATTTGGAAGGGATTTTTTTTTATTTATTTCCTTTCTTTATTATGAACTTCAAATAAAAAGACTATCCACTCAACGTAGCGTGTACTTCAGACAATCTTTCTGATTTTAAAAAGGTTTAATGAGAGTAAACGTGTGCACGCAGGAGTACATCAGAAGCCGTTACTGCTCAAGCTGCCTGTGCTGTCCCACTGTAGTAGCTCAGAGTGGGACATGTATCTGCTCCTATATAGATTAAGCTAACTGAGGACCACGTGCAGATATCCTGCATACGGGGCTGGCAATCCATGAAGACAGGAAGGGCGATCAGCTGAGCATGGCACCTGCTTCAGCTGTCCTAGGCAACTCCCCTGCCACTCCAGTCAGTGCCTGGTTCCCATCTGAAGCTCCAAATCCACCAGGACACAGATAAAATTCAGAGTTCCTACAGAGGAGAGCTAGCAAAGTTTGCTAGAGTGGTTTAAGATGTTGCATTTCTCTTTTCCCTTAGTTGACATTTTGTAACTGCCCCTTTCCTGAATCTTACAACTTCTTGAAGGAAGAGCCCCAGAGCAATGAAGTTCAGTTGAAAGTTTAAGTTGCTGGTATTCCTTGTACAGTCAATAAGCCAGAGCTCTCAGATATTAAAACAGAACAAAGCAGGACAGGAGGGGGGGGAGGGGGGGGGAGAAGAAAAAGGGTCTTTTCAAAGTTTAGCTATCTTTTCCCAGAAACAGACACAATAATACAGGTAATTGTGGAATGAAGTTCTATAGATACATTTTCATGAATAAACAAAGCTATCAAGTTTCCACCTCCCTGCAGAACAGATTCCTAAAAATGGAAGCACATGAAATAAGTGCTTAACCAAACACAGAGCAAACATCACATTCGAATTTTGACCTTTGCATCTCAAGTCATGAAAATGTCACAAGATAGTTATGCGATTTCACTGGTCCAAGGGCTCATGTGAATTACAAAATTGAAATTCAGAATATTCTTTTTTTAGGCAGATTCAGTTGAGAAAAAAATTTAAGACTTAAGTGCCTATAGCTATGCAACAGTTACCTGATTAACAAGCCTTATTTCTGAAAAGCTAGAGAAAGTCTGGATTTACAATATATCAACCAAAAAATGTATAAGGAACTGAGCTCATTTCAGGCATTAGTGTTAGTCATTAAAAATCTGACTTTTGTGTGTGCACTGCTGGAAGTACTGATTTTTCTTACTACATTTGATGACAGACTCTGACAATTATTTGGCTCTCTTTCTCTCTCTCCCCACCATAAAGGGGCACTGAAAGATGATACCTTCTATCAGGGTGTATTAATAAACTAGTCTCTGCACTAAACAAAGTTGTATATGTATATTCTTGGATTTGCTCTAAACATTAAAAGGTTGGACTGTGTAGTTACATCAACGTGTTCTGGCTAATATAGTTGCATTCCTATGAAAATATTCTCTCTAAATTTGATTTGTGAATCATGCATACCTCTTTTGATTCAGAAGCAGTCTTAATGGGCATTTTTATCTTTAATTTTAGAACACAAAAATAACTTTACTAAATAGATTTCGAAGAGCTAAAGAACCTCAGGCAAATAAGGTAATACAAAATTACAATATTTGATCTCAAATAATGTTGCAATTATGGAAAAAAGAATTAATTTCAGTTAATTTCATATTAAGATTTCAACAGTAACCTTCATTTGCTTGCTACTCCACTCTTCCTAAAACATGAATTGCAACCAAACGACACTGAAAAGCATCTGAAAATTCAGAGCCAAAGTGTTGAAAAGCGCGGCATCCTCCTGCTACTGTCACCTTTCCGCTCAAGCCTTTTACATCCTTGATTTCTTAGTGCTCACAAGTCTCTTCTTCCAGCCAAAAGTCAAGCTTCCAGTTTCAGTATTTATCAGTCTCTGCCATCTGCAGGCAAAACTAGATCCACAGCTTGGACTGTAATTTTTACACATAAGGTTAAACCACAATCAAAAGGTGGTGAAGAGAAGCCCTCAAACGCCTTAAAAAAGCAACTGCTGAATGACCTTTGACTCCAATTCTAAGCTATTAACAGGCTGGAGAATGAAAGGCTATTGAGGATATCAAAGTATCTTAAATGAGTGAAAATAAATTTCAGAAAAATAGGAAGTAAATAATGAGAATAACACGTGCCACAAAACAGAGGAATCACAATATAGGAAACGGTTCAAAAACACACCCTCTGTAATAGTTTGAAGTGAAAGTGATACATAATGAGATTTGTGAGATAGATATTCAACACTAGATCTTAAGCAGAAAAAAAAATTCAGGTTCAACATCTTAGCAGAAGCTCACAATTCAATGCAAGTTTTTGTTCCCTCCGTCATTCTATGAATATTTTCAGATGAAACCATATGTTAAAATTGCAAATCAATATAATAATCAATGACAAAGGCCAAGTACTACAAGTTGCTGGAACTATCCCAAAATTATCATTGCAATTTCAGTGCAGTCATGAGTTAGAAGAACTACAAATAGACCGAAGTCTTAAACAAGGGCATAAAGTGACAAATACACATTCTGGTTAAGGGATTAGCATGAAAGATCAATTTCATTTTAATCTACAGTAAAAAAAAAAAAAATTATTTCTTTTTTTTTATGGAATTCTACAAGAAAGAATTGAGATTGTTCAGGTTTGAATTTACTTTGTTACTGATACCATTCAAGACCAAAACCGCCCAAGAAACAAAACGTTTTAAAACTCATTTTTGCTCAAGTAACTTAGATGATTAACTTAAGATTTTATCAAATATATCCTACATCCAGAACAAGTGCCAAAAATTTTGGGAAAAGGTACTGTATACTTCTGTTTTAAAGGAAGACTTAAACTCCTGTGCTTAGAACTTTTAGTATAAAACAGCTGATATAATGCACTTTAAAGTGTCATGACCTAAATATAAACCGAGCAAAAGGCGTTAAGTGTATCCTTGGTGATACATAGCAAATGAAAAAAGGAAGGATATTAAGTTTCAAATAACAGCTCAGGAGCAAGCCAGGTGGCAGATGTAACACCACTACTTTATTAAACCATCATCACCTAACAAACTTAGCGTGGTAAGGAACCCACTTTCCCCTATAACTATCAATATAGTACTGTTGCTTACTTAATTCTTCTGGGTTTACAATACAAGACACTGTATTCTGCTATTTGTTGTTTGATAGAAGAAAGTTCTAAAATAGAATCTGTAGAACAACATGTGAGTAAAGATCAAGTTTTGATATAATATTCCTGATTTCTCTTTTTTTTTTCTTTTCTCTCTAAACAATGCTTACCTTTCAAGGTGGCCTTTTTCAATACCTTCATCGCATAAAGCTGTCGAGCATCTGATCCTGAGATTTTTTTGACAAGAAAGACCTGCATTGAAAATTAAAAAGAATTCTTACAAGAAAATAAAGGCAAGTCAGATCAATACACTTTGCTACGAAATTCAAGTAGTCAGAGTAGTCAGTACTATTTCAACCTTATTATTCCTCCCAATACTATTATTAGCTTCTTTGACAGTTTTAGATTCTGCAAAGCCAAACAAATATTTCCTTCCAGTTTTTCCTACGATTCCTTCATTTCATAATCTAAAGGTTCATTCAAGACAGTCTGCCAAAATAATTTTGGTTTAACTTAATTGATTTCAGTGAATAAAAGAAAGGATGAATTTGGATTCTCTCAGAAGTTGAGACAAATTTGAAACACAAAATTCAGCTTTTTAATATTAATCTCTAAATAGTGTTGTCTTATTAAAATTCGTAAGATAGCATAGCAAAAGTACTAATAAAGTAATTGTCAGATATGAAAATAAATGTGTGTAGAAAAGTTGATCCAGAAAACTTTATGAATCAATGTATAACAAAATAATTTTTTAAAAAGTAACCTGTAAAATTGTAAGAACCAACCTCTTGTGTCACAAAAACATACTTTTTTGACATGCTTTGGTTGAGTTTCACATGTACCAATAAAGTACAACCAGCCTCAATTAAAGTGTGTTTCATTTCCTTCTTTAGTGTCATGGGATTTCTTGAGTGGGATTTTATTTAATATCCTTAGTACAAAATTAATTCCAGTAGAGCCAAATTTTAGATTTAGAAATGAAGAAAAAAAAAAAATAGACCTGCCACAGGTTTTCTGGTTATGAAAAAGCATAGAAACGTTGTGGCATATGAGAAAGTTAAGCATGTGATATGAAATTAGTTTTATGTTTGTTTTTGTATCCAATTCCCACTTGTGTTAACATCTCTTTGCATTATCCAGACATTACCAGAACATCATTAAGAGACATTGTAAAGCATGCAAATTAGTCTTTCTAGACTGAATGGGAAGGAGTGACATCTTCCTAAATTATTAGAAAAAAGGTATTATGAGTTTTGCACTAATAATCCTTTTTGCATCCTCTGTGTGCGTATATATTTGATGGATAAAAAGTAATAGTGATCTGCACAAGATGCAAATAGTATGGAATAAGGGGTAGAATGTCCTGGTTTGAGGTAAAACAGGACCAATTTTCTGTTCAGTAACTTTACTTTTTAGCTAGGCCTCTTCTAACTGCTGAAATTAACAGCGTGTTGTGCAGAAAACTGTTTGGTCTCAGAGTGATAAGACCCATGTTTATAGTTGATGCCAAGGAATGGGATGCAGCGAGGCTCTTGCTTATACTTATTGCTATAACAACCAAGGGCAGCCAACTTTGTTATTTGCCCTGTTGGAGGGTCGGAAGCAGAAAAGCGTAGAGGGGGTCACACCTGCGGGGAGGAGTGGACAGGACAGGTGACCCCAAACTGACCCACAGGGTATTCCATCCCATCTGCGTCATGCTCAGTATAAAAGCTGAGGGATCAAAGAGTCAGCTCTCTTCCTTCAATGGCCAGTGCCCGAAGAGGACTCTGTCTGCTCATCTGCCTTTGATCCGGATCCCTGCATTCCTGAAGCCAGATCCAGAATCCAGTTACCATTCGTTGCTGAGTCCAGTTTGGGACCTCCCCAGTGCCTGCTGGTGATGTGACTGTCATCCTGGGAGCTTGATATGGTTTTGTATATATTTCATTATTTTCTTTTTATTATTTTATTATTAATATTTCATTAGTTTAGTTTCTTCTAAACTTCTCTCTCTCTCTCTCCTGCCTCTCTTTGAAGAGGGGTGGGGGAGAGCACCTGTCATCCGCCTTGGTGGCCAATCCGGCCCAAACCACGACATGCAGAAAGGCTAAAACAACTGAGGACAAGATTGGCATTTTTGCAATACTTTGAGTCAGCTAGACAGTTAATTATTTTTGCATTTTCAAAACCTGCCCCTTCCCAGCAGTTATAGCATTGCATTTAGTAATATCAATAAAATAAAAGAGATTGTTGAAATGATCATTTATTAGCTTACATTTCCTTGCCCCTGAATGATTTACTTCTGATTTGAAGATTTCCAAATAAAAACTTGGTTATGATTCTGGATGAAATCAAACAACACAGGAAACCACCTCTGGAATCAGGTTTCTCTGTGAATTCTTACTGTTTTGAGTACAAAATTTTAGTTTCTAAACATCTAGATTTCCAAGCTTATCTGGAACTGCTACTCCAATAATGTGACTTCCTACCACCAAGAGAGAATTGGACCAATTATTCTCATTTTCTGCCATATCCAAGATGGATTTGGCATTATATACTAGAGGTTAACATCATATTCAGAATTGTAGCTAAGGCTGAAAGTGGATGTAAAGGCTCTGTTGTCTTACATTGTATACTTCATTCTGTTTCAATGATCTGTGTTGCCACCTAAAGTTAATGTTTTGCTTCCAAGTTGGATTTGGACAACAAAAAGTATGAATCATGTACACCTAGTGAGATCTCAGTGTGCACAGTACTCACTAAACACCGGAAACATTGAGTCTTTAACAGAGCTTCAAATAAATATCAAGGTATGTTGTGCCTTAACCAAATTATGACAGATAACGCCTAGCATGAACACGACTAGGGTATATCATGTTTACTTCAGTAGCCATTATTGCCTAAAATTTGTTCTTTACAATCACTGTCTGCTACAAAAATAAATTCTGCCTATAGCTTCTGTACTGGTGATAACCTACCATTAGCAAGTCAGTAACTAGGAATACTTATCAAAAAAACCTTTCAACTCTTGCCCCTTCGAACGTAGAAGAGTAGTTATAGAAAAATAGCATTCCATTTTAACAGTGAATATCTGATTATTTCATATCAAGCCAATTTTCCTATGGATCTTTGAGATCTACATATCATACAAACTAGAAAAATATTTACTGCTTTAAAGAGATCTGCCACAATTACAGTACCATGTTAGCACTAATTTAGAAAGCAATTTTCTCTTGCAACATGGCGTTAATGCAAGATTGTGGCTGTTCTAAATATTTCACTCCTAATATTATTCAATGTTATATTCCTGAACAATTGGCTCCACAAGAGTTCAGTTACCAACCTTTCCAAAGGATCCTTGTCCTAGTACTTTCAGAAGTTCAAACTGTGAAGGGTCTGCTTTCTCATGTCCTTCCTTTACATGGTGAGTTATTGCAATTTCTTTGATATTTCCTTCTTCCTGACAGAGGAAAACAGTGGAATAAGTTTATGTTAATGGTGCATCTTCCCAAAATATTTATAAATTCATAATATGTTGAAAAATACCAGTGCCACAGAATCCAACGAACTACACACTCCCAAATGTAGATAAAAAACACCGAGCAACACTATTCGCATAATTAAGACACAAAAAGTAGATTACATCTCTTACAACAGGCAGTATTAGGTCAGTAACTACGTGGCTTAAACTTTTAGGGATGCATCACAATCCAGGCAGTAACAGAGTTGACAGTAATAAGTCAGCAGTTCCTAAGTTTTTCTGCTTAGGCCCACATTGTTTGCTTCATAATCTCCATTCCAGATTCGCAACCCGTTAATGGAAACCAATCTTCTTAAGAATTTAGTACTCTTAAAGCTCACCTAGAGTGCATCTAACAGACCAGATCTCTTAAGGAAAGCCTTCCTTTTTAGCACTTGAATGAGGATGACTATGCTGCAGCAATGTTAATGCTCATGTTTATAAGACAGTGTAAGACTGAAGACATCTCCCCGCAAATCGGCACACCCTCCACCCCCACTTCAGCAGCAATAAACTCTCCACCTGCCACTGAGAAAATTCTGGTGATGAAAAGAAACTCATTGACTCTCTTGTCAAGGAGAGTCTATTCTACAAAAGCTGCCAGTCTTCAGTGGTCCCTCTTCAGTGAGAAACTAGTTACCATAAAGCTCTAAAGGGCACTGAATCTTCTAGTCTTTTTGTGCTCTGCACTTAACTCACTATTTTCTGCACAGAATTTTAAAATCCCCTGAAAAATAACACTCCTTGCCACAAAAGGAAGGAATTTCAGAACTTATCAGCAGCTGTTCAAAAGTAAAAAACTGCATTCGTATGTCACCTGAAGAACTATCTAGGCATTACACGCAATCCAACCTAAGCAGCACTGACTGCAAGTTAACGTACAACACAAATACACTAACGACAATTTCAACTTTTTGTGCAGTATCTTCCTATTCCTTCTATGGGCTACAGTGAATAAAATAAATCCGAGAATACTTTTCCTCTGTTTAATGAGGAAGTCTCAGATCTATTTCACAGAATTACAGACTAGTTGAGGTTGGAAGGGACCTCTGGAGATCATCTGGTCCAATCTCCGTGCTCAAACAGGGCCACCTACAGCCAGCTGCCCAGGCAGCTTTTGAGTATCTCCAAGGATGGAGACTCCACAACCTCCCTGGGCAACCTGTGCCTGGGCTTGGTCGCCCTCACAGTGAAAAATGTTCAGAGGGAACCTCCCGTGTTTCAGTTTATACCCACTGCCTCTGGTCCTGTCACTGGTCACTGCTGAAAAGAACCTGGCTCCATCTTCTTTGCACCCTCGCTTCAGGTTGGTCAAACATGATTTCACCTTTGTGAATCTATGCTGACTAATCCCAATTATGTTTTTGTCCTTCATGTACATGGAAATGGTTTCCAGGACTAGTTGTTTCATCACCTTGCCAGGGATCAAGGTGTAGCTGACCATCCTGTAGCTCCCTAGGTCCTCCTTCTTGTCCTTTTTGAAGACAGGAGTGACATTTGCTTTCCTTCAGTCCTCAAGCACTTCTCCCAGTCACCATGATCATTGGAAGATAATCAAGAGCAGCCTCACAATGACATCTGCCAGGTCCCTCAGCATTCATGTGTGCATCCTGTCAGGGTCCATGGACTTATGTACGTCCAGTTTGCTTAAGTATTACCTGACCTGACCCTTTTCCACCAAGGATATGTCTTCCTTGATCCAGACTTTCCCCTTATCTATATTCACCAAAATGCGTTGTAAAGCTGTGCTTCTGCAGTACTAATTTATCTATTTTTCAAGTATTCAGCAAAATTTATGTGCATGAATTATTGCTTAAAGTATCCTTTTGTACTTGGTCATTTCAGTGCCGTCTATACATGCACAACAACTGCCCATAAACATCTCTGTGCTCAAGCACATGCTTCTCCTAGATCAACATTTCTCTTTCAAAAGATTCTTTTTTTAAAAGATTCCAATCAAAATTGGAAACAAACTGGACATAACAAAACCTGACTATGTATGTGTGAGAGTGTGTACATATATAAAAAAAAAAACAATGTACACTTTTAAATAATGCATAGAACATCCTGACAACTTTTAAAATCAGAAAGTAAAAAAAGATACATTTACATTTTCATGTAAAGAACTTGGATTTGTCTTGGGTGTTCTAAAATTAAGATGACTAATAAGGACAGGTGCCAGTTTTCATTGTAAGACAGCCAAAATTTTGCATGTGTTTGCATGTATGCATGCTCTGTACTACTCCTAATAAACCTAAACTGCTTTTTCCTTTCAAGAGAAAATGCTACCCTTGTTGACTCAATCTTTACAGAGTTTGAACGAAATATTGATTCCTTCTACTTGTCAAAGGAATTATTTGCTGGTGGACATTTGTATTTTCATCTTTTAAATTAGTATATGGTCAGTTGGATTACATATACTTAAACCACCCACTGCAATCTGAGAGAATCCCAGGGGAGGAATAGCACAGTAGAACAGATTGCCGAGTACACATTACTTTGGATGCTTTGATATATTTCTGCTTAACTATTTTATCTATTAGCTCCCTGGTAATCTTGGGAAAGTAAAAAAATGTGTGAAATACAACTTCCTCAAATCTTTCTGTTATCTACCCAGATTCAGGGACACAAAGTGATCAGGTGGACACATTGCTTTAAAACCATCACAAAATGTAACAAAACCAAGAAATTAAAAGATATTAACTTGTTCTCTATACACAAACAAAAAATAATGTTTAATGCAACGCAATCATTATGCAACCAACTTCCCAGTGGTTATTTTGGGCACCCTCTAAAAAAAAAAAACAAACAACAACCAAACAAACAAAAACAACCCAAAAAAACAAAGAAACCCCAAACCCAAACCATCACTTCACATTCCTGATACCAAAAGAATATTCCCGGTCTTCAGTTTCTCTGGGTTCAGATACTCTTCAGTCCTTATAAGGCAGACCTACTACAACTTTGTTTTAAATGAAATGGAACTCAGATCATGTCCTACTTTAGTAGCTTGTCCATAACACATGTTTGGGAGCAAGATTTATGATGAACAGTTACCCACAAATTTGCAGTTTCCTTTTCTGACATAATTGCTGAACCTGTTATTTTAACCTAAAACAGTATTTTGCAAATGCAGTTAAAAATACAAAAGCTAAGCCTTTTATAGGAATGTAAATTATATGCAGAAGTAATCAACCCTCACTGTACCCACTATGTACCTGAATTAAAATACAAGCCTTTCACACTGTAAAAACAGATCTCTTTCTCAGCCAACGGCACTAATTATGTTAGTTGATAGATGCCATCTTACAGGAAGCTGGAAGAGAAGTATTCTGGTACTGAATTTGTCTTAAGCTCCACCTCTGATCATTTCCTGATATTTAGAAAAAATTTGTCCCATGTGATTAATTTAAATTAAATGAGATGATGTACAGGGTGCTGAAAGACTCTGGTCCTCCTCTCCTTTCTTTCATTCCCTGACAACTTTCACACCACTACAGGCACTCACTCACCAGTGATCTGGCCATTGCAATGGTGGGATCTTCTTTCCAGTTATAACTACACCCTACTGCCTATATTTTATTTCTGTTATTTATAAGCTTGTAAAGCTCCCTTTTCTCAACCCTTATGCCGCAGCAATGTCCAAACAAGACATAAATTTCTTTTTCTAGCCACACAGCTCTCTTAAGGCGTTCTTCACACTAGAAAGTAAAACTGTCACAGAAAGCCACATTTAAAAAAAATACAATACTGTGTTAGTCAACTTAAAGTCGTTGCTACTGGCTTCTGTTATCGTGAAACTAAATATAGAATACAAGGAAACAAACAGAAGGTAACATTACTGTGAGTTTCCTTAACATTTCCTTAACAGTATAATAGTGTTAAATCAACACTGGCCTAGAAGGGAAGTAAGTGACAAACAAGTTTGGGTATGAATTTAAAACACCACTATTTCAGAATAACTTCCTGTATTGGTATAGTTTGCAAGTCAGAACTATTCTGGTCAGTAAGTATCTCAGTATAAGTAAGCTCTTAGTAATGTACCTCACAATATATATCTATGTGCAGAAATGCATACATACACAGGAAAGAACACTGAAAGAACACTATTTTCCACAGGCAAATCAAATTTGAAAGACAAAAACTAAAAAAGAAAAAAAAGAGGGATTCAGGAGCACCAAGGGTGACTCATTGTTCTTTTTAGGAAAAAAAAAAAACCACCGATACACACCTTCTAGGCAAACAGTGAAAAACTATTTAACCATTATTAGACTATAAAAATAATAGCCTAATCATGTTGCTGGGAAAAAAGATCCGTATTTTAGGTACTTAATGAACACAAAATACTCACTTTTGTTCTAGTAATTGAATTTATGTGAATTTCTTTTATGTTCAACTTTTAATTCAAGACTAAATTAACTCTGCTGTAACATAAAATACTTGTATTTGTTTCTGAGGTCTTATTACAGGAACAGCTATTAGATAACGTATTAAAAGGAAACTGGACTTCAAACCCTAAAGGAAGTAGAAGCAGAAGAGCTTTGCTAGCTAAGTATTTCTCAGTAGTAACAAAAAAGCCCAGAAAAGCAAGAGAAAAATGTGAGTTTATCTATACATAGAATCTTCTGTAATTTACCCTTCAGGTTTCTGAATTTTCAGTAGGAGATCTGAAAACAGTTCTGTGCGTAAAGAAGTGGCCTATGCAGAGCTGGACAGCATAACACACTGCTTGCTTTACACAGAGGAGTTTATCTGCAGACCTTTTTCTGAGCAGTATGTTCCAGGGACAACTGAAAAGCTGGTCTAGGGCTAGTGATCTGGGCTCCGAACTGCTAGCAGAGCTGCCAGTATCATCCACAAAACCATTCCTATTGTTCTCACAGGCTTGTAATTTCCACTTCTTTTACTACTCTTAATAATACCTATCTTTTTACAGAGTGATTTTATTTTCTAATCATGAACACAGCAGCAAAAAGAGTACATAGCCCTTTTACCTCTGACTTCCAATTCCTGAAGACAATGCAACAGTGGTATGAAAGGAAAAACAAGTAGAAGACATCAGTGAGAGAATTCTGGAGTCTGAGCTTAAACCATCTGTAGACAGTTTAAGAGAGGGTTGACAGACATGCACTTACAACAACTAAGTAGTATGAGTGCCACATGAGATATATTCTTATGACACAACCCAAATCTGATAAATTCAGAAAATATAATAACCACTCATTAGAATTTAAATAGCACCTCAAAAAATAGAAATATTCTTAGTCCACGAATTTCATATAAGAAGGACAGAGAAACAACCAACTGAAGATGAAAATAATTTAAAAAATATTTAAATGTATGCTCTGACACAGACAAAATAATCCGCAAGGTAAAAGCTCTGAATCCTCTACGTAGATGGCACAGGATCAGATTTATGCTCGTCCTTGTATCAGGAAGAGGAAGGCTATCTGAAATAAGGAACATTAGTGCATCCAAACACCATAGGTGTTCTGCTGCACCTAAAATTCTCAGTTTCAGGTTCTTGAATAAACACATAAACACAGTGTGAACATGCACAATAAGTGCTTGCCAAAGAAATTCCAAAACACTGGGACAGAAATGGGAAATTCAGCAAGAAAGTTACCTTACTCTCAAAGATGTGTAAGAATTAGATGTGAATCAACTTAAACAGAACGTCAAAGAATAAGCTGGTATGTCACATATGGAATGCTTACTTAGGAAAGGTATCCACAGAAGACAGATTCCTCCTTTTCTGGGTACTCAAAATTATGTGAATATGAGTAGAAATATTTTAAACACTTAACTCTTATGATAGCATATTTTAGATAACAGTTACTAAAGGAGCAATTAGTCCATCAACTTCACAATGAGTGACAAAGATCTGAGTATACACTCTTCAATATACTGAAAGTATAAGGTAAAATTATGGTATGTATAGATTACACTAAAGGGAAAAAGCAGCAGCTATCTAAAAAATGTAAAGTTTTACAGCAATAATAATAATGGAATGGTATATTTAAATTGTTTCTACACATAGGTGACATTTAATCAGTGTAAAGTCATGAAATGACATAAAATTGGAAAGATAAGAAAAAAATACAGGGAAACATTTACAGCTTAAGACATCCAAAGCATTCAGGTCAAAGAGAATGTGACTCAAAGTAAACCAGACCCATCCTGAACAGAAAGACTGACTGCATTATCTCTGCTGTCAGCTTCAGTGAAATTAAACTGAAATCAAACTGAAATCAGATGAAATACAGAAAGTTAACCAAAACTAAGATAGCCAAAGGTAAGATCTCCAACAAAGATATGCATGCAGAACAAGATTGGGGGTTGGGGGACAGGTTTTATTTGATTGTAACAGCATGGGTTTTAAAAAAAATATATTTGTGGTCAACTATGCACAGAATAAAAACAACTAGCAGTTTATTTTTTTTATAATATCAAGAGCAAAGATAAGTACGTGCAGTACATGCTGTGAGTACCTATACATTAAGGCTTTTTGAAAGAACATTTCATTTTTTTTTTTTTAACATCATAAAAACACTTCAAAAGGATTGGCATTACGTTTTTGATGACTCTGATACCTGTTATTGTGGAAAACGGGTGTTCTTAAGTGATGACAAGATAAGGGAGTAATGGTAGTTAAAGGCTAAACAAAATAAATGGCTCCTTCACCATACCTGAATTTCACCAGGAAGCTTCCAACAAATTCAGAAACAGATTTCTGAGAAATTTTTTTTATAAAAAAGTTCATATATGGATTTAGAGAACCCCAGAAGTTCTTATTGCGTGAGGTATGTGATGAATAACTATATCCTATCTTGAGTCCTTTGCATCAGGAAGGGGATATTACAGATAACACACAACATCCGTATTCCATTAGTAAAAGGGACAGAAGCCATTGCAAAACAAGGTGTCATGTTCTCTTTCCCACAAAATGAATACTACCTAGATGTAGGTGAAAATCTCCTCAGAAGTGCAGTGAATTTCAGCTGGCAGACGACTAAGCACTGATCAAAGAACCTTCCCTCTGCACACTTGCTGGCTATATGAAATATATCAAGAAATACAACTCCAAATCTGTTAACAACCAAATAAAAGCTTTCACAGTGAGAGAAGTAAAAGGCCACATACCAACCCCTTCTGCATTTAACAGAGATGGAAGTTATGAAGTAACTGACATAAAAGGAACAAGGATAAAACATTAATCTTCACACTCATTTTAAATAAAACAAAACCTCTGAATTTTACGACACACCTTTAGCTGTTAATTTTGTACTGCTCTTAACAGAGTTAAGAAGGTACAATCAGAAGCATCTTTTATGTATAGTTATTTACAGACTAAGTTATGACTTAATTTCTCCCTTAAGATAAGTAAGGGTTTGTTCAGATTTTTTGCTGTGAAGTGACATTCCAGCTCCTGATCTTGTAAGGTCTTCTCTGAATCATTTTTTTATTTTTAATACTTGATTTTTAATGTTATTTTGGAAGCTCTTGCATCCCTGCTATATGCAGCAACAATGGACTGATTTTATGCTGCAAATAGAGCAACAGTCCCATACTACTCCTAGCCACAATCTTCCTGCCTCGACCTGCAGAGACTGCAGTTGCTAAGGCACCCACCATGAGGCTGCGTTCAGCTGAGTGTTCAGTGGTATTGCAAGTCCTTTCAGAGTCACTGCCTTCCAAAGGAAAGTCACTCCTCCAAATTGTGCAAGATTATTCGTTCCTAATACACAAGTTAGCATTTAAATGTGCCAATATTGGTATTTTTAACACTGCTTCTAAATGGACACTGTTAGTACATTAAGAAATCTTGGTGGGATCCCACCAGAAACTCTTCCAGGAACTGTTTCGTGACTATTTTCCATTTAAAATAACATTTTAAAATGCATTAAAATCCATTTTATTTATTTTGTGTAGTGATAATGTACATATGAGAAACAGCCAGAATCACCATTAGGAAAGTTCATAATTCCGGAATTTCTACTTTTATAAAGTCAAGAACCAGAATGAGAGGGAAGTAGAAGGTGTCCCTGCCCACAGCAGAGGGGTTGGAACTAGAAGACCTCTAAGGTCCATTCCAACTTGAACCATTCTATGATTCTATGAATAGAAAAAAAAAAAAAGGAAATTCTGCTAGTTTTAGTCGCGACTAAGATCTATATTGCCAGTATTAATGAACACTCCCCTCAAACATTAGCCACCTTTCAAGATAGGACAACAGCCCCAGAATAAATTTTAGAATTAAGTTTCTGAAATAAAGATACAAATATTTTCAACAGTATTAAAGTGCAACCCTTTTTCTGTAAGACAGGTAATAGTAATTTCTATCAGTGTAAAGGACAGTTCATAGTGTACTTTCCTGTAATACTGTTCAGCTGCACTTAATGAATTTTAACTTATCTGACCAACTCACTGCTGTATCAGTTTGTATTATTGACCATGCAATTTTCAAAAAAGCAAATCCAATGAATAAAAAGCTAATAGCAATCTTCTTTTGCACTTGAAAGTTAAGCAGCAGCAAAAATACTGCTTTTATCAGTTTTCATTTGTTACTGTCAGGTATGTAGCTAAGTAGATTTTTCCATTTTTGTTACAGAAGTAGCAGCTTTGTTTTCACCCCTCTCAATCTCTTCTTCAGGAATGTTTTGCTTCCTCTAGACAAATGCATGTTCTTGACCCACATGTACATTCAGTACAAGTGAAGATAAGGCTGAAAACAGAAAAATGGATTCCCCAGCAAGTTACTTAACACTGCTCCAACCACAATTGCCAGTTTCCTTTTACTACTTTGTTAGCCTTCATTGTACTTATTAGAGCTCAGTTGGACATTGCTGCATTTGGCAAAATATTTTCCTGTCACAGGCAGAATTAATGTTGATTCATGTAATCAAATAGAAACCATTTCTGAAATATCGACTATGATATTAAACCTTGCAGCTGAAGTTACATAAAGCAGTTATGTCCTGTAAGGACAGTAAGGTTATTGGATATCAAGTGATTTTAAAAGGATGACTCAATGTTGGCACAGCTCCCCAGCTCATATACATGATTTCCTTTTCCTCCCCTCCCTTGAGTCAGGAAGTCTCCTAGATGCATTTTTACTTTCCCAACTTGTTATGAACATAGGACAAATTTTCAGTATTACATGAAGAAATAAAACCCATATGAGCTGTGCTTTTTGAAGTAAGAGAGCACCAACAAACTGAAAACCAATTACTTTTATCTTTTACATTAGGGCTTATGGAAGTCTTTATTAAGTTAAAACCAGGAGTTAAAAGTGTGAGGAGTGCACCAGTCTAGGTAGTTTTAAAAATCTCAAACACATTCTATATACATTCTGTACTCATTATATTCCTACCTTTAAATTCAAAACTGCCTTTAAAAAAAATAAATTCAATGTCCAACGTGCATTTCACCATCTCCCATTACTTCAGTAAGCAATGTTAGTGAGCTAAACCATGGAATAAAAAACATGCCTTACATTTGTGACTAATATTCAGTTTGAGTCACTTAACAGAACTAATGATTACTTAAATGCCTGTACACAAACAACTGTTCTAAAAAGCTGATTAAAAACGCTGCTTCTGAAGTAGCAATTATTCTAATACAACAAAAAGCAAAGCACTGCCATGCATAAAATTAAGTTAAGCTGACTTAAGGATATTCTGTGTATGTTGTCTGTTTTACACTAGTACCAAAGAAAAGGATGAATAGAGCAGAAGTTAGTTCTAATTAACATGGACATTTGAAGTCGGAGACACAGGTTTTCAGAATTTAGGTCTTTGCTTCTTTTTAAAAGATAGAAAAACTTACACTTTCAACTGACATCAAATTACCTGTTGCAGATGGCATCTATTGTTTTACCTGGCAGAAAATACGATTTCCTAAAAGCAAACTCTCTTTGCAGATATTTAGTTTCAGGGTTGTGTTGGGTTTTTTTGTTTTGTTTTTGGGTTTTTTGTTTGTTTGTTTTTTTAAATTCTTAAATTATTAAGTCTTTAAGAGAAAAACAATGCATAGAGATAATAAAAGAAAAATCACTGTATGTATTTATTCCTTACTCTCTACACATTCTACTCTCTTCCATTCCTGGCTTTCTGCTACAAGAGTTTTGAGATCTAGAAGGATGTCTATGTCCACATTTGTTCCAGATAGCCAACTCATATAATGAAGACTGCAGACCTGGTTACTGAGTCTGAACTCCTCCCACTCTTTTGGTGTTATAGATGAAGCAAGATAGGAGTTTGAAGAATGAGTCCTGTCACAGAGCAACAAGTCGAAGGATAGATGAGGCCCTTTGGATAAACATGACTGGCCAGGCTGGGAGGGTAATTCTGAAGATGCTTTTCCTCCTCAGAATGAAAATACAAAGGCCAGGACAGGACTCTACTCCTTCCTTCCCAAAGGAACTGTGACCACTTGTTTGTTTAGCAGGTAAAGCTGAGGAATTCCTGTAAACATTTAAAAAACTCAATGTTGGTCACCAAAAGCAGTTTTGTAATGCAATTCTTTTGATCAAACACCACGAAATTCTCTCATGAATTAGACTGTGCATGGCAGCATTGGAAAAAAATACTCACTGGGTGGAACTTTCATTTCCCAATAACTGATAAAAGTTTTGTTCCTACTTTGTAAGCACGAACATTTCAGAGCATTGCAAGTAAAAAAAATTCAAAGTTAAAAAAATTTGAAGTTAAAAAAAATGAAAATCAATTATTTTAAGAAAATCCACAAGCATACTCAGCACTAATCTATGAAAGATATGATTCCTGTTTTATTGAGGTACTATTCTAAACATACTCTAAAATTTATATGGGCTGAAAACCCTTAGTTTGGTATGCGCTGTCTAGCATTTTAAAATCAACAGAATGTTAAAGACAATATAATCAAGCTGCCATAGGTAGATCAAATAATGTCTTTTTTTTTTTTGATTAGTGAATTCTAAGAAATTTCTTTCACATTGCCTGTGGAAAAGAACTATAATTCAGGACTAGGAGTTGATGAACACTTATTTTACAACATTTACATTAAAAATCCCCTATATAATGCAGCCTATGTTCTATTGTTTTACATGCATGTCTTGTTTTAGTGCTTTACTTATGGCAAGCAAATTTGATTTCATTTTCTAACACATACTGCAAAGTTTAAACCAGTACATAGGCTAGTAGGTATTAAATTACTATCCCTCTTATTTACAAGTTAGTAAACCTGCTTCACTTAAGATGTTAAGACAGCACATAAGAAGGTTTGTCTGTTTGTTTTTTTCACTGAAAAGTATTTGCACATTTACAGGAGGAGAAACATGAAAAGTGATTTCAGTTTCAAGGACAAAATGCTCTATCACATTGCATATTTACGTGTATTGTTAATTAGTTTGGAAACTGTGCTCAGGATAATACAGTTCTCCACTAGAGAGTTTTCTCAACTTAAAAAAACCCTTTTATGTTTAAATATGTGCTCAACAAGACACATTATACAAATTATATGTCTGCTATGACTAATTTATCATTTAAGTGTTGAAATAAACATAACATTAACTGTAACGCAAGCAAAAGTGTTACTATTCTTAATACCTTTTCAGAAGTAAATTTAATGTATTAATAAGCCTGAGTTATTTTAACTGTCACTCCACACATAACCATATTTTGCAGCTTAAAGTACTATACAAAAATTTGACTATTTAAATAAAAACCTAAGTATTAATTTTAAAAATAAAAACATTTTAAATATAACTAGACTCTCAGTGAGAAAACTTAACATACAGCTAAGCTCATACATTTCTGGAGGGAAAAAAAAGTAAGTTTTACAGTATTTACATACAGGTAAAAATTTTCCAGTAAGACTAAATTATCAACAGGTACCTTCGAAACTTCTACAAAATATGAGCACACCACAAACTTTTTTCTTTTAAAAAGAAAATACAAAAAGCTTTGTATACAAACAGCACTTATCCCAAAGCAGTGAAAGACTAAAATTGCTTTGAAATTAGAAGTTTAATTACAATAAAATTTCCCCTTTTCCCCCCTTATTCTTTTAAATAAGAAACTAAGCTCACCCGAATAGAACGAACACGTAGAGCGAGAAACTTAAACATGACTAAGAAACCATGATGTTTAGATTTTCTGACTGAGCGATCATAAGTCTAGCAGGGAAGACCAACCCTGGTGTTTTTGCTGTGACCAGCTGTTCCGGCAATTAGAAAATTTCCTGTCAGGCAAGTCAGACACAGTTGGGGGTGGGGAGAGAGAACGGGGGAAAAAAAGGAAAAGGAAAAAAAAAACCCAACATTGATTTTTTTTTTTTTTTTCATTCCCCCTCCCTGCCCTATGGTAAAGAAAAACTGGGCAGCAGTGGTACTCATGTTGCTGATGCTGTAGAGATCAGCACAGGAAACTTGAACAGATTGCCTGATAGCAACATGCTGTTGCAGATGTTATTTATTCCTGGTTCCCAGAAAAGAACAAAAAAGATCAACATCTATTTCAGAAATCATGCTAGCATGCAACGTTTCACTAGTTAAGCAGAACAGTAGCTATTCTAAGTCCTACATGTGATAATTATGTTTTTATGAATTTTAACTTAATTTTACAAAATATTTTAAGATATCATATATCACTACTTTTTAGACTTCAATGGAGAGAATGCAGTATGCTTATGCTTAATGACTATTTTTATTTACTAGAGTTGTTAGACGACCAAAGGGACCTTGTGTGTAGCCCTTTGAAATCCTGCACATAGAAAATGCTACACAGATGTTATAGAGGTTAGGCCAAGACAGACTGCAAAAATTATTTGAATTGGATCACCCAGCTCGAACGTCTGACTTATGCACCAATATTATATTGCTCTGTAGAGAGTGAAAAGTTTCTTAAAGTAATAAAAATACCTAAGCTTTCTTTCAATATTTAAAAAAAACCTTCAAACATTTCTAAGAATTAGAATTCAATCTAATTACTTCAAACAGCTGGAGATGAAGTTTTTAATTTGATCTCTCTCTAGATTCAGTACAGAAGTTATTGTTCTGAATATTGACGTACCTTTAGCTTTTTTGATATTTATTAAAAACACTGAATCACACAGTACGTGCTCCATTAGGATACGGAGCAGGACTGCTTTTTCTTCAACCAATAAATAAAGGCAAGCACCAATATTTAGTCAAAGGCATATACAGTACTCAGCTATAAACAGATCCAGGTGATTCCATTTAGTGACTCCATACCAAAGGAAAGATACAGCAAAATACTGTACTTCTTCCTGCACAAAACAAACAAACCCTCCAAACTCCCTCCCTTGATTACGTTCTAACAAATATCTGGATTACTGCATTTTTTTTTAGATTTTAATTTCTCTTCAGAAGACAAAGCCAGTAATTTATTTATTTTAAGTGACAGCTTCTATCTCTATACTATATCCTGGCTGTCTACATTATCCGTTTCTAACTTTGCCTTTAAAACCTGGATTATATGTCTCCCCAGCGCAAGTGAAGACACTCTTGCCCAAATGCAGAGGTGAAATAAAGACCCCTCATTCCTGGCTTTATCAGGACCCCACAAGCAAAAATGTGCCTTTTTAATGTTCTCTTCTACTCCTCTAGGTCTTTGTTTATGTCACCCACAGGGATGGATCTTTCAAATTCTATGTACTGAATATATACAATTATTACAGATTACACAGGCATTCAGTAACTACCACCACACCTTGAGTCCTCAATTACAACATACTCTAAAGAGTCCAGTGTGTTACGGTCTTCTTGGAAGAAATAGCCTCTACTACAACAGCAGTTACACAGCATGAAAAATGATTCAATGTTTGTTTTGGGATAAACAAAGCTTCTTGAACCCAAGGAGGTTACTGCAACACAAGGATTTCAAGCATCTCATAAGTGGTACAAAAATTACTTGAAGCTTTCCTCTCTTCAATTGTTTTAGACTTCCAGTTACTTCCTCCTCAAAACTGAAATATCTCAAGAATTACCGTTTAACACCAAAACAGTTGTTTACACTTTGAAGACTTAAAAAAAATTTAAATAAGTAAATGGGAGACCATTCAAGCTCTCTGCCTTACCTTGTCAAGAACATGTATGAAATGCACTTAAAACAGTCATCAGAAATCTCCAAATCACTAAATTTAGCTCTCCTTGCTATCATAGAGTTTAAAGCAGAAAAGGAGAGTAAGCGGTAAGACCTACACTAACTATAATGTTCTTTAAAGCTGAAAAGACACTGTGGGTAAATAACCATGTTCTCTTTCTCTTGTAAGGGTATGAGTGAATTCTGCTGCAGATAAGCTATATCTGCTAAGGGTGACATCAATAAGGAATTTCAACTGCAGCATTTGTACAATTACTGACTATTGCTCTCCCAAACCTTTTATGTGACCTCCCAGTGGAGTACAAAGCACAGTGCTCAGAGGTCAGTGGGGTTACTTCACAACAATAGTTTGCCTATAACTGGCATGGGTCTGCAGCAGGTGGAAGAAATTTCTTGTGTTCTGGGAGAATAAAGCCTGCACAGTTCCCAAAGAGCACTACCAGCCAACCAGAAACATTAAGATATATGCTACATAATTCATTTTGAGAACCTCTGAGAAGAGAGCTTGCCCTTTTAAATATTCCTTCATATGAGAAGGAGACAGGTTAGAGGGCAGCAGTCCCCAACAGGGAGGTATGTGATAACAAGGACAAATTGCTCCAGCAAATTGCTCCCCTTACCTTGAAGTCTTTGAGAAGGATTTGTATTGTACATGTTTATCACAAAACACAACCGTCTCCAAAACAAAAGGAATTTGCTATGCTCATCAATGACAGTTCTGTCAATTGCAGAACTCTACTTGCACAATACATTTTGCCCTTCAGTACAGAAATACAAAGCGAGTTCATCTCTCATCTTCCCCTCCTCTTCTTTTAAATTGGATGATCTGAATTTACAAAAATGAAAAGAAAATGCTATGAGGCTTGCTGTCCAGACATTGAAGAGAATGGGGCTCACAGCCTCCACAAAGAGCAGGAGAACTGAAAGATCCTGGAGGAACTCTTAAAGCAGTACAGAACATGTGGGAATCCGTAAGTTTCACTGAATAAAACATGCATGCCACAGTGGGATGCTCACTTTTACACATAAACAGAAAAAGTTGAAGCATTTCATCTAAGTGGAGTCCATTAGGTAGACTGACAATCTTCCTGTACCAGCAGTCTGAGAAGTGTAATAATGCAAATTAAGTCTTTATGCTGCTAGACAAGCAAGGCTCTGTAGTACGGATTGCCTTCAATTATCTGCAAAAACCAAAGATGGAGTACACATAAGGAACGAAAAGCCCTCATTTGATGAGGGTCAACAGTCGAGGAACAGAGAGCTACTTTTTGGAATTTTCAGAAGCCGAATAATATACTTCTCTTCATAATAAATGTTTGTATAGCCAAAGCAGCAATATTCTATTAATCAGGGGGTGTGGCAGTTTCCATCTGCTAGTTTACAGGCTTTTCAGGGCTACCATCTGTTTTCTCTTCATGTAACAAGTAAGCAGCTCGACTTCTAATGTTGCTCACACTCTCAAATTACTCAATTTTCTGATCAAGATCCAGAAAGTATGCTGCACCTAAGACACTAAGTGCAAAATAAGCCACTCAGAAAATCCATTAAAAGATATTAATGGAAGAGTTTTGCTGTAACCTTTCCTCAACATCTGATGACATCTTGGGGGAAACAAGTATTCCAGGGTTTGCCTTCTTTATATGGGTTTGATATCTAACAGTTAACATCTCGGACTAAAAGTTTTGCACTATCTACAAGGACGCTGTAACTTCTTACACAAGGACCACTAAATCCATTCTTACACAGGTAAGACACATGCACTTCGCTGTAAGATTCTACCAAAATTCATCCAAGCTGCAGCATGGCACAGTGCTTTGGAAGATAATGAACTTCCAATTTCATGACATTAGAGGAAAAAAGGTATTCTGCCTTTTAGAAAGGAAAATCTGGCCATGAAGAAAGGAGTAACTGGATTCAAGTTTTACATACATAAATGGTTTGCTTGGGAAACAAATTTGTTTGCAAAATAGAATTAAATACATGTGTACATATATTTAAATATATTTCGTAAAATACATTAGAAGGAATGTAAGAATTATGGATCACCTTAAACTCTGAGTTCAGTATTTGTAACCCAGACTGTTTCCTTCACTGCATCACACAGTGGACACAGTTTCATTATATGGCCAGGTTATCATCCGGCTTTAACAGAAACTACAACTGACTTCATAACAAGGAACATGGTGTTATACTGACTTATGTAATATTATGATTTCAAACAATTGCATTACTATGGCTGTAAAGAAAGCTTCCTCAGTTTGATTTCCATATGAACAGGCAATAATTATACATTGAAGAATGTGTGAGTAATGTGAAAGAATAACTTGACTGTATACCTCATCTCTCAGTAAAACTACAAAAATATTAACTTGTCACTGTTTTACTGCTGATAAGCTATCCAAGTAGCTGTTTCAGCTAAAATTAAGTATCAGCCTGTAAAAAATGAGAAATCCCCAAAGTCAGTAGTCTATGAATGCTTGTGAACCCAAATATTTCTGTAATATTTAAGAAATTCTAGCTATGTCTTACAACTTCTATCACAGAGCCAAGAATGTACATCAAAATACTGACAAAAATATACACATAGAAAATTGAAATGTAAAGGTTATGCCAGCAAAAGGAAAACAAACATATCAAAATGATCATCAAAAATATGTTCACGGTCATGTTAATACACATGATTTTTCTTGTAATTGGAAACTGTTACTGAGCACCCGAACAGCTATATCCAACAGAAATTTGGAGCAGTCCTGAAACAGTACTTCGACCTGCCAAAATGCAAACAAAGTTTTTGAAACTAAGAGTTCTTACTGATACAATGCTACAACGTTAAAAATTGAGGTGAAGCTGAAAATCAGGTAAAGCTTCTCTCAAATGTTGTATAGAATCATAGAATCATTTAGGTTGGAAAAGAACTTCAAGATCGAGTCCAACCATAAACCAAGCACTGCCAAGTCCACCACTAAACCACGTCCCTAAGTGCCACATCCACGTCTTTTAAATACCTCCAGGGATGGTTTTAAAATCTAAACATCTGTCAGTTTAATTATGCTTTTTTTTCTGAATTACTTCATTCTAACATTTGTATCTTTCATTATTTTCACGGACGGTGACACAACAAACAAGATTACCCCAGATTACTCCGGTTTTAGTATTATTGCCTGAGTGATGGGGGGTTGTTTTGCCCATGACTGTAATTGGTGAGTGATCTCCTTGTCTCCTTATCTTGACACACCCCCCACCCCTCCAGTTGACCAGCGTTTTATAGAATCATGATAAATTGTACAGTATACATGCATGTGTAGTAGAGAATCTCAATAATTGACTGATGAAGTTCAGTACTTTGACAAAGAAACTATATTGCCCACATGCTTCAAATTATTTTTCTAAGGTATCTTAAAGCCTTTTCTAAGATCACGTTTTCCTTATAAGCTCTTCTATTAAGACACTGATTGGCAAGACAAAGGTCATAATTTTCATCTCTCCTGATTGCAAACAGTTGCTTTATTTAAATTCTATTAGAGAAAAAGAAATGAAAAAGACGTTTTTAACTACTGACTTTTCTTTGCAAGTATTTCTTTCACTACCTTTTGACTACCCACTGACTACAGTCTTAGTTATCTTACTTATATATTTTTAGTAGGAGGATGACAGCTACTGACATTTAGTTTTTCATCATCCAGATCAGCATCTTTTAATATACTGCTTTATGCTTTAGTTCTATTTAATTCTACGCATGCTTTAATTCTGCTTATTTAAAAGTAGCGTTTTGTTTAAAGTTTTACCAAAGCATACAAGAAGTGTAATAATATTACCCAACCACCTCCACTGGAGAGAGGGTTTACTTTTTCACCCCAGTTGTTTGAGCCTGGATAGGTTCCACTCCTGCCTGTACTGAAAATAGTCATCTTCAGTCCTTGCAGATTACCAAAAAGAAATATAAGTGAGTTTTTCTGCAATTTAAAGTATTACTGAAAACAACTTTCCACAAATGCTTGGAACCTAATATTTTTGTATGTTTAATAATTATACTTAAGCTAGTAGAGTGCAATGGTAATACATCAGTTGTAGTAAGTGTTTTAACCGCTAAATTGAATCCAGATGACAGAACAGAACAAAGAGCACACCTGATATGCTCTTCACATATATGCAAAAAGGGAAGCTACTTGCTGGACCAGCTGTAGTTTCTGGTTAGCATTAGCTAGTAGAAAAGCATGCACTATGATTGTAAGAGCTCAAAACCATTAATTTACTCGGTTAATTTACTCAATCTATGTGGACACAGAGATACAGAAAACAATGGTAGACAGCACAAGAGTGAGAAAGGTAGCAAATAAAAGGCTTTAAATAGCTTCCCCTCTTTCAGTAATGTTCACTTAAGCTTTCACACTAGGTCAAGCTTCAGCCAGTTTTTACTTGTTCTTACATTTATTTCCTGCTGGACTCAGATAATTTATGAGATACATCAGATAAGAAATGTTGACAGCAAGCTATAAAGCCAGACGTAACCAGTATAGTCATTGTAATAAAACTGGAATATTGAATGATTCCTCTTTTAAGAGGAGCAAGACTTTGAACCATACAGTATCTTGGACTCCTCAGAAACAGGGATGTACTATTATAGCTCCTGCTTTTCTTAAAACAAACTACCAAATTTGAACCAAAGCTATGCAACTCGGACCCTCCTGTCAATTAACTTTACTTTTGACCAAAAGAACAGGGACGTAACAAAATGAAGTTTATCTTTTGATACGCTGAATACTAGAGAGACTTGCTATGTAGATACAACAGTGTTAGGCTTTAATATTTATTTTAGATTTCTTATCTGATTTAAATTACCAGCATACTATCCAAACACTTCACACAGAAAAAGGATGCAGTATTTCAAGTTTTCACTTTCTGTCTACACAGAACTATGGAAACTCACTCTCTATACTGAACTTGCATACCCTACACACCTACTAAAATATTTTGTCTTCTTACCTGATGTGCTGGTACATGCTAGGCCTGTTCACTCTACTATCCTCAGTTACCGCTGAGAAATTTGGTAAGTTGTCAGTGACCACGTAAGTGGTCCAAGTCCATTTCAGTGCAAAGTTAAGCAGAACTTAAATGAGTTTCAGCAGTAATTTAAGATTAGTCTTTATCTTGCACCAAAACAGATATGAAGCACTGAAAGATCACATCCCAGCTGAAGTAGTATTTTACTAGCTGACAGACAGCAAAGGCTAGCTTCCAGCTACAACTGACTGAGCAGCTGTAGTAATTTTTTGTGTAAAAAAACCCCCTAGATTATTATACATCACTATTGGCAACCTTTTACTCGCCACAACCTAGAAATAAATGCAAAATAAATTCCTAAAATACTGGTCTGAGGCATTAAAAAGCTAAACCAATGTTAACTAAGTAGCTCAAGCATGATAGAAAGAATATTAGGGAAATGTTCTAATTTTTTGATGGTCCTATCAGGCCCAGTCAGCATGGGTTTACGAACGGTAGGTCCCGCTTGACAAACCTGTTCTCCTTCTATGACAAGGTGACCCGCTTAGTGGATGAGGGAAAGGCTGTGAATGTTGTTTACCTGGACTGTAGTAAAGCCTTTGACACCATTTCCCACAGCATTCTCCTGGAAAAACTGGCTGCTTATGGCTTGGACAGGCATACACTTTGCTGGGTAAAATACTGGCTGGAAGGCCAGGCCCAAAGAGTGGTGGTGAATGGAGTTAAATCCAGTTGGCGGCCAGTCACAAGTGGTGTTCCCCAGGGCGCAGTACTGGGGTCTCTTCTCTTTAATGTCTTTATCAACAACCTGGACGAGGGGATCGAGTGTACCCTCAGTAAGTTTGCAGACGACACCAAGTTGATCTGCTCAAGGGTAGGATGGCCCTACAGAGGGATCTGGACAGGCTGGATTGATGGGCCGAGGCCAATGGTATGAAGTTCAACCATGCCAAGGGCCAGGTCCTGCACTTGGGTCACAACAACCCCATGCAGCGCTACAGGCCTGAGGAAGAGTGGCTGGAAAGCTGCCTGGTGGAAAAGGACCCGGGGGTATTGGTTGACAGCTGGCTGAATATGAGCCAGCAGTGTGCCCAGGTGGCCAAGAAGGCCAAGAGCATGCTGGCTTGTATCAGAAATAGTGTGGCCAGCAGGAGTAGGGAAGTGGTTGTCCCCCTGTACTCAGCACAGGTGAGGCCCCACCTCGAATCCTGTGTTCAGTTTTGGGCTCCTCACTACAAGACATTGAAATACTGGAGCGTGTCCAGAGAAGGGCAACGAAGGTGGTGAAGAGTCTAGAGTGCAAGGAGGAGCGGCTGAGGGAATGTAAGTTGTTTAGCTTGGAGGAGGCTCAGGGGAGACCTTATTGCTCTCCACAACTACCTAAGAGGAGGTTGTAGAGAAGTGGGGGTTTGTCTCTTTTCCCAAGTAACATGCGATAGGACAAGAAGAAACGGCCTCGAGTTGCCTCAGGGGAGGTTTAGATTGGATATTAGGAAAAATTTCTTCACTGAAAGGTTTGTCAAGCACTAGAACAGGCTGCCCAGACAAGTGGTGGAGTCACCATCCCTGGAGGTATTTAAAAGATGTGTAGATGTGGCACATAGGGACATGGTTTAGTGGTGGACTTGGCAGTGCTAGGTTTACAGTTGGACTCGATCTTAAGGGTCTTTTCCAACCTAAATGATTCTATGATATTGTGTAAAATAACAAAATCCCCCAAAAAGCAGCAGTTTGGAAATGTCTGAAGAAAGTACAGGAAACCACTTGTAAGTAATCCTACAGTTATCAAATCTTGAAAGAGAAATTTGATAGTTGTGGTGAGTTAACCTTGGCTGGCTGCCAGACACCCACCCAGCCACTCTCTCACTGCCCCAGCTTGTTGACAGGCTCTGCTTTGGCCAGCGGTGGGTCCACTTTGGAGCTAGCAAGAACTGGCTCTATCTTACATGGTGGGGCAGCTCCTGATCTCTTCTCACAGAGGCTATCACCCCTGCTACCAAAATCTTGTCATGTAAACCAAATAAAATAGATAAAGAATACAATTTTAGCAGATAAATACAAACCAAAAAAGCTCATAGGAAAAAGGTGAAGTTACAGACTCAAAACAAGGAAATTATCATCAAGCAATGGCACTAGTCAGAATAAATTAACAAACCAAACCTGAACACTTTCCCAAAAACAAGTTCTAGTTCAAACAAGAGTTCAAATAAGCACTGTAGTCTGTTATGCAGAATATTAGAACAAATTACATCCTTCTGGCATTGCCTTCTAACAAGACAAATATTGTTCCTTTCTTACTCTTTAACTTTAGAGTAATCTGCCAGCACTTGCCTTGTTTCTTCACCCTGTATTAAAGACAGCAGAGCCTTGGATGGTATGAGAAGGAATCAAAAGCAGTTACACAGTGCAGGCTTTTAATCTCCTAATTTTCATATCTGTTTAAGAGCTACATCTATTACTGGTACATTTGAAGACAAACATGGAAAAGGCAACTCCACTCATTATCGAAATTGGCTCTGTCCACAGCTTCAGCAGAGACAGAAACTGCTATGGCATTGCAATACCTATGCTGCATAGACGGAAACAGCTTTGACCATCTAATCACAAGCTGAAGTCTGCACAATATGCAACACCAGCATATGAACTCTGAACTGCAACCAAATGTGGAGTTCCAAAAATTGTGTTTTATGGGCAAGGCCATTTGTCACCAGGCTTAACAGTCAGCTACTACTCTCTAACACAAAACTACGGGTAAACACTTAAGTTGCCTTCATGTTTGAGAAAAAGTCACAGGCATCACAATAAGAAACATGAACTCACTGGTATCTTCACATTATGAAACTTTTTGAACTGCAAGTTTGACGTGAAGATAAGGAACTAAAATTATCAATAAACCTTCCTGACTGTGATCTTCTCTTTAGTAGCAACCTCTATTTTGAAGAAGCCTGGGTTAAGAATTCCTTTGATTAATGCCTCTCAGTTATAAGAGCAATGGAAACTACAGTTTCACAGTCCTTCCTCACCCTTGATCTTTCCCTGAGAGACTACTGAAAGCAGAAAGCAACATGAGGTATGGGCTTGTGGAATTTAGAGAAGAAAAAAAGAGATAGATATCTGGGGTTTTGTATTCACTTGCTAGTTCAAGCTCAGTGAATACTCTATGCCTATGTGCGCTTCACAATGCATGAGTTCAGAGCTCTCTAATGCTTATTGTCCAGATCTTATTTACAGCAAACACTCAAGATTTACATTAATAGTTCAGCCTCTGCCTTTGGCTATTCTCTCACTATGAAAATTTCACTAAGCATGTTTCAGCAGTTAGCATCTTATCTGAGGCAGGGGAAGGGGTCTTAAGCCACCATCTGAGTTGATACCTACAGCTATCATCTTCGAATATCTCCATGCAAACATTTCTGGAGTGCTTAGCTTTGCCAGCTCCAAACCAATGAACAGAAGTTCTCTTCCACTACAACTTAGCCAAATTAGCAATGCAAGAGGAAAGCTGGAATCCACATCGCCAGAGAAAAGACTCAGAAAACCCTGGGCCTCAATGGACTAGCTTTGCTACTCTTGAATGCCCTCCAACGTGACACTTCTAAACTTTTCAACTGGAAGCCCAGGAAGAAGACATAAAACTTTGTATCTTGGTTTCTTGGTTCTATGGAGAAAAGGAATAGAAAGAGTCTTCCAGGCTAATGAAGATTTATTATGCAAATCTAGTTTTACACGGGTCAATAAGGAAAATATGAAATGACTAATGCTAACAACAAAAGGGCATAGGTAGATAATGCCAAGAAATCTTACGACAGTATGGAAAAACAAAGGTGACAGCTGCTGTTACACCTTGCATATCAAGCTAGAAAGGGAAAAGCTATGGTGTACACTGCCACTCTGAAAGATCTTATTTCATACAGTAAGTGCACATGTATCTGCAACGGAATCTGTGTGGAATTTAACCATGAGAGAATCCTTTGCTGTGACACAACCACAACTGAAACCTTAACTATTAATAAAGCATACTCTGGAACTCATAGATGTAAAAATATTTTCACCTATGCACCAATGAGACTAACAGAAGCCAATGGAAGTGCTTTGCTTGCTGGCATTAGGAAAAGTAGACAGTAGAACAGATATACATGTTTTTAAGGTTTGCTGAAGTAAGAAAAGAGGAGCTTAACCTCCCTTCCTATTCAGGAATATGCTTACCAGCCACATCTTACTATCAAACCTTCTCACCCCCAACCGAATTATAATTTCTACCATATTCAGGTTTGTGCTTTCCACAGGAAAGCCTACCTCCTATTAGAAACACTAGGGAGAGCCTATATTATACAAAAATACTACGGAAAGCATAAAAGTTCATCAGAACAAGCAGTAGGATACCAAACCAGACAAGAGAGTCAGTGAGTAAGAACCTCTCAAAAATATCAGGATCCAAGATTGCACTTCATGTAAAGTAAACCTAAACAACAAAACACCAGTGGCAAACTGCCTGTAAATTAAGTGATATCAGTGTGCTACAATATTGTACTATTTTATTACAATTATCTTTTACTCACAGTTTGTGTGTTAATATCATCTTCTCCCATAGGTTCATCCACAATTTGCTGTCCATTCTGTAAAAAACATACACAGCAAGTTACTAGAAATACTGAATCCAAGTACAGAAATAAACATATTGCAGATGTGCTTTTATGGAATGCTACTCTACAGGATCAAGTGTTGTCTTCTCCATATTTTATATATATATATATATATATATAAAAATCATTGAAAGTAAACACAGAAGACTGCATACTGCTGGCACCAATGCCACTCTCACATGGTTCCTCATGTATTATCAAACTGAATGAAGTCACAGTAAGAAATATATAAAACAATCCGGCATTTGAAGCCTTACTACTACACAGCTAGACATTATCTCCACTACTAGAACTTTTGCAGAAGAGTTAAACCTGATGAAGACTGAACAGCAAAATGCCACAACAAAGAATAGATAAACAGGTTCTTTCTAAGAGCAAGACCTTATATAGCAACAATCAGTCCTTACTCTACCATGACTACTTCAAGATTTACAACTACAGTATAGCCTTATAAAAAAAATTATGAGCACAATGCTAATTTCATTTACTACCTTGTACTTTTCTAAGGACCATTCTAAAAAGCCATACAGGAATAGGCTTCCGAATTTGAAATTTAGCTATACAGATTTAAAAAAAGCTTAAATACCTTGTTGGTTAACAAATGCTTTCTTTTTCTTGATAATGATACTGTACTTGGAGAATCTCTAAGAGACGTTTTTCCCAGAAAGACTTAGAATGACCTTGCTTACACAACAAGCATGAATATTAGCAAGTCGTAAGAAAAAATATGTATTTCCTAAGTTATGGTACAGAATATCACCTGAGGCATTAATTCTTACTTTGCTCCTAAAGTTTAACAGCAATTCAATATGATTTTAGAAACAAATGAAAAACTATTAGAAATGGTTATATTTTCCATTACCACTGGAGGCAGAATTTAAGTTCATTTGTGCGTTGTTTCCCTAGAGAACACAGTGCCTAATTAATCTATATTTTATGAACTTTATTTACTTAAAATAAAGTTACATGCATATATAGATACGTATTTTGTAGATGTTGGAAAGGTAATAAAAGCTGCTCAGATTCAGAGATTTTAGCTTCATTCTACACCTTCCTTCCCACAGTTCAGGTTTTCAGCAGACTTCTTTTGCAGAACCTTCCTAACATTTTTCTGTAACAACTGCTAATTAATATAGTCTTCCAGCTTGTACATGACTGGACGAGAATCTTTTACATGAAATGACAGATTAAATCCTAACAACTTATGAACTCTAACTTTCAAATATTGCAAATACATTGACTGTTCAATCTCAGATGATTACCAACTCCCTACCAAGTTTTCTCCGGAGCATTTTTTTCGCTAAAAGATGCAGCTGGATCTCAGATGAAGCTCAAGTATGAGAAATATGGAGTGCTCAAATATGACATTGGCTTTTTTTTTTTTTTTAAGGGGATAGGGGCAGGTTCAGCTTCTGATTGTGTCTGTAGTGCAGAGTTCTGGCACATGGTAACACTGCCATTTTCTCATCTTAACTTGCTTCAGGAAGATACTAGAGACTTCTAGTACAACTCCAGAAGTCATCTTTCCATGAGGGAAGACTAGTAAGAGATCAACTTCACACGTTATAGGTTACTACAGAGGTGAATATAATCTTTATAAGCACTCTCAGTTAAGGGCAGTCAGCATTATACCTTCAAGTTGTACAGCTAAGGGTAATTTGGTAAGATGATGCTCCAAAAATCCTAAATTCTCCTCACTGTACCGTCTTTTACTTACAGTGTACAAGCAGCGAATATTGTTCTATCCTTCCTTATGATACATAAAAATTTGGAATTATCAAATAGAAGACCATAAAAATACCAGCTTAGCTAAGTAACAGAAATGAGTGTTTTTAATAAAGCCTGTTTACAAGGAAGCATATTGTGTATACATATATCATTACCATCAAGGCCACAAGTCACAGACTTTCCGTTTTCTCAAATCTATGGCATATATTTAAATTAAATTAACATCTGTATTTTAGCTACACATCTCTCTATTCTGTTCATGCTACAAGATAGCTTCCTAAGTATCTCAACAATAGGAAAAAATGAGATGAAAAACAGTAGAACAAATAAGACAATTTACTTTAGCCAGAAAGGAGGAGTCTATAATGTCCTAACAACTAACGATGGCTAAACTCTGGGGCCTAAAATAGGGCAATTTGTGTATCAAAGCCATGTGCTCTAAACTAACTCCACATGCACATTTTCAGGAATAATGATTCCTGCTACAACAATCATTCCACTGAATAATAATGTACATTAACTGCAGGTTAAGTAAGACTTTACTACACAGTAAGCTTTAAGATTTCATGCTTACTATTTTAAGGCAAGTGAAACATACTTGAAGGTGGAACACACCATGAGAAGGCTCTCTTTGAAGACAAAAGGCAAGATCAACCTCTGTTTTTAAGAAGGCTCTATCTTTAACCTCAATGACTTCTTAACATTTTATCTGACTACCAGAAAAAAAAGCACAGCAAACTTCTCCAACACAAATGAATCGTTTTATACAATCTGGTTTTCCTGTTTAATCCTGAATTGCTTTCAGTTACTTTTCAGTAGAATTCGAACACTGCATTCCAAACACACTTATTGGAACTAGGAACAAACTCAACAAATCAGCATGTGCGCTATGCGGTCATGTCTGAGCCAGATCACTGGATTAGCAGGATCTTTTTAAATAGGTCTACCCAAGCAATGATTATGCTAAAGGAATCACTGCATGGTAGAACCAGTTTTTCTCAGAACAGTCTGAGCCATGTAAGGTAAAGAAGAATATGTATATATGATTTATGGTTTGCTGGTATATGATCCTATTAAATGGAAAGCAGCCGTGTATTCAGAAAGTCTACAAAGCGTACTGCCTTCCTTATGAGTTAAAATGTGAAGCCAAAAGATTCCTATTGGAAGCGTCAATATTTAAACCACTGTGGAGTGAGGAGGTCAGCAGCATGCTTAAGAGGTGAGCAAATGAAATAGGTTCCATTTTGCTGGGCATAGACTCACTCTCATATTTAACTAGAACCAAGGGCATGTCTCAATGACATAACAGATTGGGACCAGATATAATAGTCTGATGAATACAGAATAAGAGAAGGCTGAATATATCTTTCACCTGTATAGATTGGTCTAATTGAAAAGATAAGAGACTCTAGACCCTGCTTATTCTTCAGCTGCACTCCTCCTGTAGTGGGACACTAAGCAAGCAGAATGGATCAAAGATCTGATTATTTCCAGTACTTTGGCTCCAAAAGTAGAACATATTTCAGATGACAGCACAAGAGAACTACAAGAAAAATAACAGAAGAGGTCTGCAGAAAGGTCCTACTTACACCTAAACACATCAGCAATCAATTTATGCCATGAAAGAAGGGTGCACATTCCTTATAAAGGTAACCTACAAAACGTTCTTCCAATCCACTCAAATTCCATTTCCTATTCTGTTTTCCAGCGGAAGCACTCATGCTAAGTTAGGTACAAATTTGACTCTCAAAAGCTTTTAAACCTGTTGTCACATTTCACTAAATTGGTAGAAATGAATACTTAAAGACAGTTGAGTTCCAGCAGTTTTCCTGAAGGCACATGGACATGAACACAAGAGATCCTACAGGTTCCCTAACTAAGCATAAAGCAGACAAACATCAGGGAATCTGCATCAGGCAGCTGGTACATGAATGTCCCCCATATGAACTGACAGAACCTCTGGCACAAAAGTCAATCAACTACAAAACAGGAAATCAATCATCAATATTTCTAGCAATCAAAAATTATAGGTTTAAACCCACTGAACTCTTAGGATATAATCAAGTACTTGATTTTCCTGGCAAAAAGACAGTTGAAAGAAGGCTTTTTTTTTTTTTTCTTAGTTCAGATTATTTCATTTCTTGACCAGTAATGCACACCCACAAGTAACTGCACTGGAAGCAAGTAGTGGCATATGTCAGGGTATTGGTATTGAGAAAATATAATCATACTAAATCCTTTATAAGAAAGGAGTACATCAAGAAATGTAGCCCACATCCTACCCACAATCAATTAACCACTTTTTGTGAAGCAGGGAATATCCTGCACTCTACAACTATATATTGGTCTACAGTCTTAATGTCACTTGTGATTTTTTTTTTTAATTTTTTTTTTTTTTTAATTT